>JAALXK010000152.1:0-45800 GCA_012977745.1 Fusarium anguioides | reverse complement strand
GGGGGGGGTGGCTCCAATTGCAGCTGCCGTTAGGCCTAGGTTAGGTGAGGCACGTTCCCTAGGGGCGCATCAAGTTCCCGTAGGTAGTTCGCTTGCTCGGAGTAAAGAAGACCAGACAGGTAAAATTAGAATGACAAAGAAAGAGAAAGAGGGATTATCTTGGGCTTGGGGTAAAGTCCGCCTATCTTTATCTTTATATTTACGGCCTGAATTCTTATTCTCATTAAGGTGTCATCTTAACGTATTCAAAGAATCCATAGAATATCAGCTCTGGTCTGTTAATCAGCGTTTCGGTCCAACTCGTCATTTAGTAACTCAATTCGGGCTCGTTGCCCCCGAAGGCTGTCATCAGTTGCCTCACTTGCGTCATCTTCTCAACTTAGAAGCATGTTTACTTGGTCTGATCTCGCGCCTGTATTGAGGCTCACAGTTCCCCGTGAACTTTGGTGGATGTGTGGATACCTTATTAACAACCTACGTACCTTGGAAGTTGAAGAGTAAGATGTTACTTAACCCTTCGTGCGTCTTCCATGTAGTGGTGGGATGGCTTCACAACTCCTACTATGTAGCAACAGATACCCTTATTTTACAAACCACCCGCATATCCCAGTGACTTTGGATACCAAGGCTTTAATGCAAGAGACTCAGAGCCTGCTTGAGAAAACGGCGCAGCAGCTCAATTGAGAGTAGAGTTAGATTTATTACATCACGCGGCAAATGCGCTGTGAGTGCATCCCGAGGCACGACTAGACATGACTGGGTTAAGCTGGCTGGCTGTGTGTGATTTACAGGGGGACTTTTGGTGTCAGATATTACAGGGTCTTTGGGAGAGGCTATCACTGTCCGTCCGTCTGTCTACCTACTGGGCTTGAATGATACTTGACTCTGGGTTATCGTCGTACAAATAGCTGTCTGGAACCTCAAAGTTCTCGTTTGTGCATTTTGAAAGAACATGTGCTTCCTCACTACAGAGCCCATTGGATATGAGCACCCGCTTTTGCCACAGCATTTGGCGCTCTCTCTGCACCAGCGCAGCGAGCAGCGTTTGAAAGTGAGCTCGGTGATTGCAATAGCTGCGCCAGGGCTGAAGGTTCGACTGACCGAGTATGCACTGTGCTGCTCCGGGCTGTAGGAACTGCATATTGGCATTGGAATCGGGAATACTCGAAATAGCTACTGGGGTGTGATAAATGACGATTGAATTGCAGCATCCCGAATGAAGAACAACCAACGCCTGCATGTAACATATATCCAGTTCAATACAATTCATCCACTTGCACAATACAGACAGTAGCTTAAGGGAGAGAGAAGACCCTTGAACGGTCTCTCGGGCTGTTTTCAAGGTCTAAAATACGATACGAGTGGCCGCGGCTTATTAGCTTAGATCCATCGGTAGCTCGCTTTGACACTCTACTAACCTAGCTACAGACTACCTAGTCGCTTCGGCACAGTCTAACTTTCCATGGCTCGAAACCTCAAACATAATCTCAATATTTATGGAGGGCCATTTCCGGCCGATACTTTTTGTTATCTCTGCCTACTACCAACCAACCTCTTTGTTTGTTATTATCTCTCATTCTCTCTCGCTCATATCCCGGCGCTTAATATTGCTGCAGCATGTCGATGAGCCAGGTCCGGAAACTCCAGCGTAGGATTGGTCCAGCAGCTAGTCGTTGGCTGTTCTGCAGACCTCCCGATTGGGAATTCATTCTGCCTACAAGCCACGCCCAATTGTGTCAATGACAATGACAAGATCGCTCAAATATGGAGCTTTCACTGGTGTTATTATTATTCATTTCCCCTGATATGATGGCGAGATAAATTATGACGTTAATCTAATCGCCTGTTCCATGTCGATACCAAGCGGCCGCCGCTATGCTCACTCAGAGACTTTTGAGCTGCGGTAATTATTAACCCGAAACTCGAGTATAGCGGTTTGTGCCTAGGGATGATGGCATGGCGTACATCTCTAGGATCCCTTCCGTTACGCTTGTCGGAGCATAGTCTGCTTTCACGGACAGACAATGGAATGATCTCTCAGCGGCTGGCTCTGCTTATTCTGGTCTTGGCTGCTTGAAGCCATAACGTCTTGGGCAATGCCAGTAAGGAGATTATGACCGAATGCTGCAGCCTTTTCCTCTAGTTGATACGATTTCTTGTTTTATGGCTTCAACTCACGTCGGTAATAAGTCCGGGAGAGAAGTCGAATCGGATCACCCGTGTATAGTATCAGGTTGGAAGTTATTTGGCCGCAATCAGTCGATCAATTGCCTTTGTTCTCGAGCTGCCAGCTGATTGATTGCCTAAATACGTCGTACTGAGCGGGTCCATCCCAATCGTCTGTCATTTTTAGCGTCGATAGGGTCCTTGCTACGGTGCGAAGGAGAATATCACTCACGGCTCGGCCAACAAGCAAGCAAGTCTTACATTACTTGATGCTAAAGGAAACGAGGGTGACTGTGAGACTATTCTGTTGGTTTGGTTTTTAGATGATGCATTTCCCAGGGAGATATTGGCAACTTTGACTCTGACTCTGACTCTGTATGTATCTCGAGGTCATGCGTCCTGTCATGAGAGAAAGCTTGCAGTTGTCAGAGCCAATTGTAAGCCCAACGTGCGTTTCACGTAGCTCGAGGTGCGTCTGCGGCCAAACCCTAGGCTGTGTCTACCTATCAGATAACTACAGAAAGACCCTCAATAGATTGTCGCTTCCACGGAACTTTCTTTGTGGAATCCAAGCGCCATTTGGGCATTTGATTGATCGACCTGTTCAGCCTCATCAGTGTTCTTCATTCCGTCCAGAACATTTGCCACCTAAAGAGTCCTACCCAGTTAGAAATTCTAGAGACTTTCCTTGTCTTACTTATCTTGTATTGTACGACCGATGGTTTGGCTGTACGACGTGTAATTACCACCGAAAAGACGTTTCGTGATCCACGAGCTCACGTCTAGTCTGTTTCAAAAAGCCCATCACGGCAATGCAATTCTCACAACAGAGGGTCCCTTACATTGGATACTCAAATATTAGTAATGCCTTGAGCTCTCTGTTCGAGACCTGATAAAGAGTCAGAATCGAATTGTCGAATGGGCCGTGCGTAGACCCTTGACCCTTACTGTCTCTTGCCTCGTTAGGGCATGGGGCCGCACGTTGTTGTGTCACACATGCAAAGGATAGACCCATAGCATAACTAGTCCATGGATAAGGTATCTTTTGTCTCTTGTCGATATTACCAGCAAATCATCCAAAAGGTAGGCCACACTTTACTCTACACTTGCCCTGACTTTGACTCGACTTGTTCTCTCTTTCACATAAACTGCCGGGGACGGTCTCATCGGATGAGACGTCACGAAAATGGACCAGACCAGACCAGAACAAAAGCAGCAACAAGATGCTCGATAGTTTGCTACGCCCCGATCCACCTGCAAGCAAGCCAAAGGGACCAGGTCTTGGCTCTACACCAGACAAGCTCCAGCGGATCCAATCACAGAGTCTATCCAGGGCAGGGGTTTGCTGTACTGGACTGAGGGTCACAGCCAACCTTCCACGCAGGACGATCCATCCTGGGGGGATGAGGCTACAGTACAGAATCTCTTGTATCTTATCACAGACTCTCTAGTTAGTGCTCGCTTGAGCAAAGCACCGGTTTATCACTGTATCCGCCGCCTTCGACGGATCCTCGATCGGTCAGAGACTATCCGGATCTTGTCTCGCAGCCCGAAACGGCGAATGCTCACCGCCAGATTGACAGCCTAGACAGCTTAAGTTCGGTGAAATGATGAGCATCCTATCCATCAAACGCCCGCCGCGGCAGAGAGACAAGCGACAAGCCATGCCCTGAGACGGGCTGCCTGCTAGTAGACGGACGGCTCTGGGTCTGGTTCAAAGCACGAATGGGGTTTCAATTGCAGAGAGCCTTGATCCCTGTTCAACACACCACGGGCCCATGTCGCCTACTGCAGTCACAGGACCATCTTGCCACGCCGAACACAAGGAATGTGTGGCCTCCCATGCATGTTCATGTTCAACGGTATCGTTACCACACTCTCAAGTCGCGCCATATTCGAATGCCTCACTCCAATTGATCAGCTAGTTCACCGAGCATCCAGGAACACGACCGTTCTGGTCGTCTGCGAGTTTCTCTGCATTAAACACGGACTTCGGGGACATATATGTCCGTCGTGATCTTCCAGATAAGCACCAAAAGACAGACACCTACCTGCTTCACTGTACAGTATGAATGCAGTCCAGTTGGTATATCATGCAGTTCAGAGCTTGCTTCTCAGCCTCTTAATTCAACTCAACTGCGGTGAATATGTAGGTTGATCCAAACATGTCTCTGAAAACATCCAATTTCTTCCCTTCACATGCATTCTGGTTTAGCATCCCATATACATAAGAATATTATCTTGGCGGCTTTGCGCCATAAGCACTTGAGGTGTTACATAACGATTAGCGGTAAGGTCAGGCAAAGTAAGGTTGCTTCTGGAGGCTCTTCACCAGTTTGCAGTAAGATGAGATGCTGATGCTCAACGTCATGCCATCCACGCACTCCCAGAGCTTCCCCAACTCGTCATGCCTGGTATCTCTGCTTGGACTTGCTCTGTGCTTTCGAGCACGGATTAGCAGAGTGATCCTTGCCCCTGATCCAAGTCAAGTCTACCCGCTGCACAGCCCCCAGATGTGGGTGGGACTTGATTTGAATGAATCCCCAACCTGCACGAATGCAGAATGCAGAATCCAGGATTAGTTTGTGGTGCCTTGACCTTGATCATGAATCCACTGCAGTAGAGTCTCCATCTAGCGTCCCACATCTGCTGCGACAAAGTCTCTGTTAACGTTGTCAACGCCAATGTCAACGCTTCTCCTGATGTCTCGAGTGCTTCTTCCTGTCGACGCGGCGGGCTAGCATCTTGAAGTGGAATCGGACTAATCGGGGGAAATGGCAATGCATTAGATTACAGATGCAGATATGGTCCACTACGAGCCAAGAGGACACTCAGCAAATGAGAGCTGGATATTGCAACATGCAACCCTTTGTGATAGGATAATATCAAAGACTTTTAGCAAAGCAATAGCTTGATGCGATAGATGATACCCCAGTGCTGCTGAGCTCGGACTCTTGGATTTCTCCAAAGCATCTCCAATCCGAGATAATCGGGGGCTTTTCTTTATTGGAAACAGGATTCTGAATCAGCCCTAGCGATTTGGAGAAGGGGACTGATTCCTTTTTCTTTTCCTTGTCGTCACCTTACAGCATAACCGAGCCAGCAAACTATTGCAGGCAGAGCATAGCGAACCACAGACCTTCATCAAGAAATCCTTCAACCCCAGAATCAGGTCCAGAAAGAGGCATATCTCCATTGGATCCAAGGGTTAATGAGGTCAGGTGCATCAACGGCCCACAACTAGAGGCTCCTGCAACCCATTCGGGATTGGGGTTAGGATTGGATGCTTGTCAATTTGACAATTTGCTATTCGTTGAAGTTGTTCAAGTTCAGCGATGTCGGTCAGTTAAAGATACATACGATGATGCCTCAGACAGAAGAGAATTGAATCACCATGACGCTATTTCCCTGTGTTAAACAAGTTAAGAATTCCCGCTTTACCGATGATTGAATGACAGACAGAACCGCCGCTACTTTGTGTCGGTCGGAATTGGCATTCTCCCTTTGAAACCACACATCCGTGCGTGAGTAAGATTTCTTCAGAGATCGAATCAAAAAAATTTTGACAAGACAACCCAAGGTCTGCCACACCACGCGCTTATGCGTGTGCGTGAGACCAACTCCTAGGGATTGGGATTGACCAACGAAGCCGCAGACCAATGTTTTAGGCACTTTGACCATCCATTTCTTCCACGTTTTTAACCTCCCTCCTCGACGCCCTTCTATTTCAACCCCTGCATGCCACGTATCGACTTTTTCCGTCCATCTTTCTCCGTCAGCCTGTCCTACTTATTGGTCCAAGGCATTGAGAAATTTGGCTCGTAATTTCGCACAGTACTCGCCTCTAACTGTTGGTGACCTTTCCCCAGTCAGTCGCCGTGCTGGCTGTTTAGTTAGGTAGCTACCCCAAATTCTGTTTAGCGGAGCCAAGCCCGGATCCCCAGGCTCTCCGGCGATGAACATTGGGTGGCTAGGTAGATGGGTGGTGGGATGTAGAGAGAATCTGGGGCTGGCGCCGGTCCCCGGTCTGGGGACGTTTCGTTAGCTGGCAGGGCCCCTTGTTGTTGACGGCGCACACACCATCCTCCAGTAGCCTATCCCTGGCTTCCCCAGATTTTACTGTTTGCGGCGGCGTCAGGCCTGGAAATGAGAAACCCGAGATGTGGCTGATCTTGAGAGGAAGAGAGAAGCTAACCAACAAGGCCTCCCTCAGCGCTCGCTTCAACGCCCGTCTTGATGCGTTCCCCGGATGCTACGGTTCGGTTCTTACAAGCACGACATGTATGTACATCGCCTGTCCCTGGCATCACGACTAAGCTTCGAGGCCACGAACCATATCCTCCGAAGGTTACGCATGCAACCTTCTTATTGGCGACTGGACCTAAGTCTCGGGGCTGTGACGTCCCGGCCAAATCACGAACTAAGTCGAGTGTGTATCAAGACTGACAAGGTCAAGCCATTAATCAGAGCTGACGGAGAAACGCATCATATGTTTATTGCCGTAATTGAGGCTCAGGAAAGTCCCAGTATCAGCCGAGCTAGCCTCCTGGCTAAACGAAAAGCAGAAGAGGTTGCGTTACAAGAAGACGCTTTGTTGACGATCTGAGGATATCAGTGGATACCAATAGCCCGTGCTTGGCCGAAGAATCGAGGCCTTTGTCGAGATTAAGACGTCCCTAAGATTTAGACACTCGACAAACGGACAACGTAGGTACTTGGTTCTGCTGTCCTAGTGGCAATGAATCTTGAACTGGTTTAGAAAGACATGTAGGCGAACTAAACCCTTGGACTAGGTAAAGAGAGCCATGGGGTTGGTAAGCTAACAACTCTCTAAACGATCCTATTAGGTCTCTTTTTCTGTCGCAGCAAGGCAAACAAAATGAGTAGTCGCAAACATTGTCAAGTAGGTGAACAAGATATAATCTGATTCAGTTTAGCTGCACTATTGGAGTCCTCCCAAGTCATGGAGTTGAGATATTTGTTTGGTACAAAGACATCGGGAAGATGCAGGGGCTGCCACACCCACTGAGATATTTTGAGTTTGACCATGAACGGCGGGCCTGTGGCGTTTCCTGACCAGGAAGTTGAATGGTGATCGAGAGGTCCCTGTGATTGTGAGATATTTACAGAACGACCCCAGTTATTTTCAAGAACTTTTTCCACTTGCGCTGCGAGCACATGAACAACTGGAAGATCGGTTCAGAGATTATCACAAATGAAGTAACACTGTCTGTGCTGAGCTAAGAAACGAGCCGTACTACGATAATTCATCAGCCAAGCCTGTGGTTCCAGTAGGTTGGCTGGCGGAAAGATTCCGTAGTGGTTAGAATCGGCCGTTGGAGGGTATCGTGGCAACAACAAAACCCCGGCATTGTACTCAGTACGGTACTGCATTCGTGAATTACATGGCTAAACTTCGGTCCGGAAGGCAATTATGCAGCGAGAATCTTATCACGATTCGACAATCAAATATCCGGGTGTCTACGTGATGCTACATGTGCAGTAGCAATAATGCTTTCGTATACACCAGGTATATTCCTCTCTCGTTGAGCGGTTCCACTGTTGAAAATGCAGGTCATCAATTGTATCAACTGATGGATGGTTTGTTTGCTTGTTCAGTGGCGACTGGTGGCGCTCGCGAAGGTGACTAGAAGAACACAAAAACTTGGTTTCAAGCGTGTGAAAGCCAAATGCGTATGCCCAACTCGGACAAAGTCCTTGACTCGAAGAGATCTACGTCGAGATGATCAGCAGGGTCCTGAAGACTCTGGGCGAATCATGTCTTGGTTAATTTTTTTTTTCCTGCTTTTTTGTCTTTGGGGGTGGCACGACAGTTGACAAACAGAATGGAAAGGCAATACGGTTTGGGGGAACCATTTGACAACTGCCGCAGCGTCGGAGCTTTTTCGCCTTTTTGATGTTTGATTTTGATTTTGGTTTTTCGGTTTCTTTCTTGTTTGGGGCTGCTTAATAATTTATTCACAAGATCTGTGATGCGACTTGACGTACGAGATATGTTCGGGGTTGCAGTCTAGAGCTGAAGGTTGTTTGCGCACGGGAAGAAGGCCGGCACTTGTCTTGTGTGTATTTGAGTGTCTCGACATGTTTATGCTTAGACTGGATCTCTCTGATTCTCCAGCCATTCATGGATTCACAAACTGTTACACAAGGCATGTTGGGTAGAATTAATCGCTCACTCATCACCGGCCATCGGCCATACATGTTTGAGATCATACTCTGTTCCTGTCACCACCGTTTCGATAGTCCACTTCACGGTGGAATCTAGAACTCGGCTGTGGTGAGAAGGGACCACTAGAATCCGCACAAGTGCGTTATTAGTCGACGAGTACGCGCACGGGTGGGACCGAGTAAAGTGAGGTGAGGCAAGGCAGCAGAATTACATGCAATCCAATCCGTACAGTACGATACGATACGGTAGACACAGCCGAACCGTACTCGGACTAATCGACCGGTGAGTCACACTGAGAGAGTTATCGGATAGGAACCTTTGGTTCTCTTGGTACCTGCTGTAACGATATGTATTGTTCACTGGAGTCGGGTATGCACATCAACGGCCGCGGAGATTTTGTGTAGTAATTGCGTGGGGGCTTTCAGCACTGTGAACAATTGAACAGAAGCAGGAGATCAAAAACAGTTCATTGACCCTGCAAATGTTCAGATGAAGTTGATCTGTCAATAATGGTTTGATTAAGCGCCAATTGCTGTCATTGTTGAGCTATGTCCAGTAGTTTACGTTGATGGTGGGGGATCAAGAGACGCCCACCCCGCCAGTTCAACGCCGTCTCAGGTCAATCGAGTCGCGCATAACCTGTGGCTAGTTGGCGGTTGGTTGAGTTAGGTAGGTAGACACTGACTGACATGACAACCGACCCTCCACTAAAGGCTTCACTCTGTTTTATATCGTGAGTTTAACTACTGAATAACCTCAATTTGTGTCTCAATCATGGCCAACAATTGCCCAGCCTTTCCCCTCATCGTCAGCCAAGGTTTGCTGAGCCATGTGCTGTCCAACTATTGGCGGTAAAAGGCATACGTCATAGGCCTATTCCAAGGCCAAGATGATGGAAACCCAGGCTGAGAAGACAACAAAGAATCCAATATTGTATTTTTAATCACTCGCTTTGTCTTTCTGTGAAATATCTTCTTGTCTAAATTTTTTTTACAGCAGTGATTTGAATTAATTGGCTTTTTGCCTTAGCTACCTATATAGCTTCAAAGGCGACTGGGCCTTGTGACACCACTTACACGACAACCAACAACCTGTACCACCAGAGCTCACATCTCGCCACAATGAAATACCTCTTGGTTCCTCTGGCCTCTCTTCTCCTAGGCTCCAGTCTCGCGGCTGATGTTATCACAGTCACCGCTCCGGCAGCCATCCCCTCCAATGAACCTGAATGGAAAGAGAGCAAGTCCTTCACGTCAGCCATCCTCAACAGCACCAACTTCTATCGCGAGGAACACAACGCAACGTCTCTAAAATGGAACAAGACACTCGAGGAGTTCGCAACAGATTATCTTGACGATAACAAAGACTGCAAGTTTGAGCACTCTGGTGGTCCCTATGGCGAGAACCTCGCTATAGGGTACCCCAATGTCACAGCCAGCGTCGAGGCTTGGGGTAACGAGCGTGAAGAATACAACTTTGACAAGGCCAAGTTTAGCAAGAAGACGGGTCACTTTACACAACTTGTCTGGAAAGATACTACTACTGTTGGGTGCGGAAGAAAACTTTGTGGAGAGAAGGGATGGTACCTCGTTTGCGAATACTGGCCTAGAGGAAATGTTGAGGGCCAGTTCAAGGAAGAAGTTACCAAAGAGGAGGGTGGTGCATTCAGTACAAGGCCAGGTGTTGGTTTGGCATTAATTGTGGTCATTGGATATGTGCTTGTTTTGGTATAATGATACCAGGATAGTTTCTCAAGATTTGGAAAGGCGAATACGGTTGATGAGGGATGATGGGACTCGTGCTGGGCATGGGCAATATTGGCAATGATACTATGATTCCTTTGTATCTTCTTACAGATCTATATATGATCTCGATCGTATATATACACACATATTCCACTTCCTCCATTTGCCAATCAACGGGATCACCACACTCCATCAGATTTTCTCTTCACAATCAATCCATCCGCCTATAATTCAACTTACAAATAAATAATCACATCTTCACGACAGAATTACAACACTATAAGATAGCTCAACTATAACCACGGTATTTAAGAAGTTTTCATCAGTGAGAGTTGACAAATTACATCTATGTTCTCGCTTCCGACATCTCCTCGAACGGACTTCTCAGAGCATGGCGCATGTAAAATAAGTGGTTGAGTATGTACGCATCGCGAGTGAAAAGAGATGTTGGTGAGTCTTGACTCAATACTCAAGAACTATAATTCATGAGAGTATTTGTAGATATGATCTCTTGCGTAGGGATGTGGAACATTCAGAGGCACATCATACAAGAGGCTTTCAACCAGACTCATGGCACTCTGTAAGAATCAGTGTATTTTCAAGCTTCATTGATAAGTGGATTCCACAGAGCTTTATGGTTGTCCACTTACTCAGTATCGGGGAGACATAAAATCTCAGACGCGGGAGATAATACGGGCCATAAGGCTAATATCTGTTAAGGAATACCTAAAGTTACATATAAGTTTATGTCAGATTCAGGTAGTTCTTATATTAATTATGCCTATAAGCTTTATAGAATCTCCCTAAGAGATAGACCTGTGTCTGATGTTTTGTGTCTCCCCCTAGCCTGCCCGGGCCGGTAGGTAGGCGGGAAGACAAGGTGGACAGATGCTCCTCAACACTTTTCTGAAGCTCTGGGAAGGCACCAGGGGCTGTTGTTATTCTTAACATCTGCCAACTCATTTTTCCTGTAACTTCTCGTTAGAAGAAGGAGTAGCAGGGATAACCGTGTTGATAGTGAAGCCTTCAATCTCAGCTGTTCACTGTCAACGCAACACTCACTTCGGGCATATTTCCTCGTCAGTCCACATTTTATCTTTCCGTCATTTTCTTCTCTTTTCAATCGCTATACGATATATCATAAGTACTTCCCAATCATCATGAATCACCACTTTAAACTGCCCGAGGACCCCCAACATCATCGGCGTCAATGCCACTTGTTCCGAATCCCACAAGAGTTACGCGACAAGATCATCATATTCTACCTCCCACCACACTGCAGAAGGATAGAAATATCGGGTTATCAAGTGGTCATAGCCGCCGCGCAAGACAGGAATTTCGAAAGACACCCACCGGCCCTGTTGGTAGTCTGTCAAAGAATGCTTAGGGTTGCACCACTTCTTGTTCCGTTCCAAGTATAGTTTGCATGGATCACATCTTCGCCTCGAACCTTTCTCTTCTATGGAAGCCATCTTCAAAATATCACCCAGCTCGACATCCAGTTCTCCATGAATTCAACCAACCAGCAACAGATAGGTCTCAGAGTCTATGCCTTCGCAACTGTCCTCCGAGTAATTGCAAGCATTGCTGGCCTTGATGTTTCCATACGCATTGCTTTCAACCCCACGAGGCGTGAGCAGCTGATAGAAATTCGTTCTTAGAGTTCATGGCACGTTTCATTGGGGGATACATGAACAACGACAGTCCTTAGGGAGTCAAGGACCTGGAAAATTTGGAAGACAACCTCAAGATCCTTCAGATTAAACTGACAAAACGTGGGGAGGGTGAGACGCCATGTGGGAGGGCATCTTTGGATGACAGCAGCGTTGGTATTAGTAGCCTGTAGCGATCTTAAGTATTGCTGATAATTCGATGAACAAAATTTCGAGACACTTTAGCCAGTTCACGTAAAAGGGTGGTGTGAAAGCTGATTTGGTTACCAGACACATCTCGCAAAGGCTGAGACTCTCGTGTTACATTGGACGCGGGAGATAATATAAGGCCTATAGAACGAGTATACATTAAGGCATACTTAAGTATATAAGTTTTGGCAAAATTTACGCAGTTTTTATATGTACAGGCTTTATAGAGTCTACCTAAGGAGATAGCCTGTGTCTGATGTTTTGTATCCCCTACCAGGTCACTACCCTCGAGTGATGTTGGCTCGGATAAACATTGCCCCATCTCCGTCGAGATTTTGGGTGGGTGTTTAGAGCTACCACTTTCGATCTTGCGACAGCACCGCTGCGATAAACATTCGAATCTTCCAAACCTCCTGTCTCGATCCTAACACCCGGCGCAAGACCCCCTCTCTCAGTTTTACGACTCTTTGCGCTTAATCTCACAAAATGACTGGTCGCGGTGGTGGTGGCGGTCGTCGCCTTATGCTTCCTCCCATGTAAGCCTTTGAGCTCCTTGAGATCTCGCGACGCGATCGCCTGCTTTTCAGATGTTTGAAGCAATGTGCTAACTTTTGTATAGCCAATTTATCTTCAAGCTTCTTCAATCAGTGAGTTTCTCTTCTCCACACGCGCGACCGACCGCTTGAACGCTTGACCGCCGATGCACCTCGAAAACACAATCTTATCCCGAATTTTGTGCTAGCTCATATCGAAATTGGATCTGAGTGGTGACATGGGTGCTTCCGATGTGCTTTTCGTGTATCGGCTGGACTTGGGGACTGTTGTAGTTGGGTTTGGCTTGCTTACGCTGGAACGACTACCTGGAACCCGTTCACACAGTAACCGTGCATCGACACCACATTTCCTTGGCTGGGGCAGAAAAGGGACGATATCGTGTTACCGAGGCTTCAAGATGAAGAACCGAAGCTTTTAACAAAAATTATGGACTTAGCTAATGATCATAGCACGCTACGGTCAGCGTCTGGCTGTACGAGCAGCTCTCTATCCGTATTGAGGGCAAGATCAGAGTCAGTACACACCCAAACCTGCACATGGGATAATCCTAATTGTTGAAAGGGTTTCGATGAGTTCATGAACATCGTCATCGATGAGGCCGTGGAGGTTAAGCTAGTTACCAAGACCAACGAGAAGGAGACCCGAAGGCCTCTTGGTACGTTACACCCAAATTTCTTCTGTTTACCCTTTACTAATATGCTACTAGGCCAAATTTTGTTGAAGGGAGACAACGTCTCATTAATCCAAAGCGTCTCGAGCTGAACGATCTAGTAACGGAACCTGGACGTGTGGATTTGGGAACAAGTGGACATGCAGTCGGTGGAAACAAGAATGAATACCCAAACCGCCTGGCCAATCGACGGCCATTGAGGCACTTTCTAGTCACGACGCTCAATATCGTTTGAGTGCGAAGTCGGCCACACTTCAGATGGGTTTGAAGAGCGCGGAGAAAGAAGACTTGGCCTGACCATAAAACCTTTGTGTCTTCTTGTGAGAGACACTTGTGGGCCAATAAAACATTTGTACGCGTTTAAATCTTTCGTTGTGATTTTGGTACTGCTTTCTTTGGCTCTCGGGACATCCACAATATCTTAACAAAGGTGCCTGGTCGAGTCTGATGGTGCAGTTATTGATAACACAGACCCAGCAGTGTTGCCTGAAGCAGGGATTGGCCTATTAACATTTCACTTATCAACTGCACTTCTTGTTCCTATTGGACCTGTAACCCCCGCGGCATAAAAATGCTTGTCAGCCATTACTACGCCTGCATGTGGATGTTATAAGATGCTGAAATGGACATAACGTCCTGTATGACTTCTCTACCACAAAACGAAGCTCTCAACTCATGTATGCGCCCATAATTACGACAACCTGATGACCGGTGAGTGATATCTGCCTATCTATCGCCGCACCTCGAGATAACCGCATATATTCCTTCTCAGCCCTGCCATGTTACAATGCCCCCACTGACACTGCATTGGGTGAAACATCATCACTCCCTCCCCCTCGGTGTAAATTTGGTGTTGGTTGTCTGCTGTCAATGCTCTCCCACCGATCCGCCCAACTCATGCATGCATACGAGCGAAGTGATCACATTGTTGGTTCCAAGAGAAGAGAACATAGCGTTAAAGATAGAGAGTCATGCAACAGTCCTACGAAAACAGCAATTATCCTGGCTTAGAGAGGGGTAATTTGTGTTAGCTTTCAGCTTCCCCGTGCTTCCCCGTGCTCTGTTAGATTATGGCATGATATGAAACCAATAGGATAGCGATCCCGACATCTATTTCATTTTTGGTTGCAGAACGGTTTCGTAAAGCGTGACCTTTTGGGAGTAAGGATTGAAAGTTGACACATCGGACCCCGAATAGAAGGATTCTAGTTGCAGTGCATGTTCAGTCGTGATTGGCAGCCACAAAATCTTCTTTGAAGGTATAGTTTCATTGCATCGACCAAGCGGCCTGTATTTGTTTTCCACGATCACGATTCATGCTCAACAAGTAACAAGATCAACACCCACGGACGAGACAGCGACATCAAAACGAGTTTTATGACTCGGAGTATGATAGACCGCACACCGACGGAGAGGGTGGTATCACGTTGGTTAGACCAGCCATCGAGACGAGGTACCGACAGTCTAGAAGAAGCCGAGGCTTCCCATCATAATCAGGTGAGGCTTTGGTCTAGAGCACACTCAATAAACGCCTTTCCCCTCACCTTGACTGCCATATCTCAGCCAAGGGAGTCTGGACCCTTGAATTGGTGGGATGGGATTTTGCTGCGACGGCCCTCTGGCATATTTACGGGGTCCACGAGAGATATCTGCTGCGACAAGAGGATTTTCACGTTTACTTTCTGTTCAGTATTTGTCATGAATCCATGGGCTGCCCCATTAGACTAGCCAGTGCCTGCTCGATACAAAGAGCATTGTCTGTTGTAAACGATCAAATATGCACCCCGGATTTTCTTCCCCGCATCTGTGGTGGGGAGTGGAGCACAGCGCAACAGCGAAAGAACTGGATATTGGTTTGCTAAATTCCGAGTACGATTTATGGGAATTAGGTTATGCGGCGCATTGCTATAATTGACTTAACTCATCACTAAAACAAGCCTCTTGAGCTGTCGTGCTATTGTTCGTTGCGATGCGGCTGTTGCCGTGAGTCAGCCTGATTACGGAGACAGGCATCCTGAGGCAGAGGACAGCTCAAGAGATACGGTGAGCTTAGGAACCGACTGCCTGGATAAGGAAACGTCTTTTTTAGTCTATCTAGTGACGCCCTAGTTAATGTGGCTGCAGCCATTGTGTGTTTGCTAGTCTCGATAGCACTACTGTACCTACTCGGCTTGACTTGGGCCGGTCTTAGACTCCTAGGGCTACAGTATCTCTTTAGATAATATAAGGCTTAGAGAGGAATGTCCACGATACTAGGTACTAGAAAAGCGATGGACTTGACAGTACACATTCGATAATCATGGCCGCAAGGTTAAGGGCTAAGAACTCGACCTTGAGCAAAGGGCAAATCTGCTTCCCGTTGTCGGTTTACTTGAGGAACACTGAGGGTTGGTTCGTGGCTGGGCTTACTGTATGCCTGGGGATTGTGCAGCTGTCGAGATTTCAGATAGTCAAACGCTATGATTACAATCCTAACTCAAGGAACAGGAGCAGTATCATAGGACAGTGGAACCCTCAATGCCGCTAATTGCCCTCCATCGTTTACTGTAGTAATTAGTCAAGACCCTCATATTAGTGAGGCTCCGTAAATATGTCCTCTTCATTTTCTCAGTGGAGCAGCTATACTAGCTTAAACACCACAGCGAAACTTGCGGCTGAGACACCACAAATATGAAGAGGTTCAGGCACGTTGACCTAGATCTGTAATATAATCTGAGCTATACGATAGGCGAGCCAGCGTGGAGACGTTTGAATCTCCGGAGGACAATCGGGGAGGCCGGTGTGTGGAGCACACTGCGGTCTATGTATCTGTTTGGGATGCATGCACGATATTGCGAAACCGTTTTATCAATGGAAATTAAAACGACAATGGCGGAAAATTTGCTGGGATTGAAGGAAAAGTTGAACCCCTGTTTCGGTTGGGGCTTATCGAATGTTTAGGTCATACCAGGGGGTTACTACGAGACTCTGGCTATTGGCTATGGAGACGCACGCGACATGTAACGCGAATCCCTTTATGGCTCTGAAGGTTGGTTGTTGCTTTTTGTGTTGTATTTTTGCTTTTTCTTTGTGACAACCTGGTAAAAACTTTTTTTCCGTCTTTGCATATGTCTGGGGTGGTGAAGAAAGGGTTCTTCTTCATGGGGAAATTGTTTTGAGTCGATGGCATTCCCAGTAGTTGAAGATGGCCAACTCTGACTGGAAGCTACCCCTTTCCGCGATCTTGAGCTACATTTTCTTACGTATCAACCTTTACTGGTTGCCATCAAACAGACAGGTCAAGTTCTCGGCCCCCGTTTCTCAAAGCCTAGCTGAATCCAGTGGGCCCAGATTCACTTGGCTACTTGGACATAGAGCAGTAACTAGACCCCAAATAGGATTAAGTCATCTTTATGGGTTGGACGATCCCTAAGCGGAGTCATCCTTCCAGGTTGTATTCGTCTGCACCAAAGCGTTGAGTAATGAAGTGAGGACGGGATCCTATTCCGAAGGACCCGGGTGGGATGTATGGTATGGTCTGGCACCTACGAACTGGACTTTTGATCGGGTTAGCACGTGTATGTTGAGTCCCAGAAAATCGGAATAGTTGCAGCTCGAAACAGGGTTTAGAGGTTTTGAGTCAAAAGTCTCGAGTCAACCAAAGGAACAAAACAGGAATCGGAGCCGGATTAGGAACCCACTGGAAGATGATGTACTCATTCATCCTTGACATGCCTGAATGATTTTCCCCGGGAAGCCTTGGCTCTAGAAGAATTCCCCAAGGCGATGAATGACTACTCGCTGCTGCAGGTGCCGTATCATTTTCGCATCCGAGGATGATCCCAGGTAAAATGCTTGTTCTCAATAGATCTAGTACCTGAATAGTTTAGCCCCGTGCGGGGAGAGTGAAACTCCGTTCGGAAAAGCGGAGCCCGGCGAGTGCAATTTGAATCATCATCCTGGCCTTAACAGGGAACTTTAGAGAAGAGATGTGCTGCTGGGTCAGCACTTTAGTGGCCATGGGCTGTCCACGGTCCGCTGTAAAACCGCATTCTACAGGTGCACTGCCTGCTGATTCTCGCTCATTCCTACTGGGCTGGCCTGGGTTGGATTAGCGCCATCAGCCAGCGCGGGGCTGCGCGGCAAATCTCATTCATCCTTTTTGGGCCCTTACCCAAGCTTCTTTCCACCTCATCTCATCTCAATCCATCTCATAACCTCCCACTGGCATTCATCTTCAAGCACACGCCTTTACTTTGACTCAATCTCTTGCTATTTACGCTTCTTTTCTGTATCATTCAAGACATATAGCTGTTGCTGTGTTTTGGACGCGACGCACTCTAAATATTAACTATACCTTCGATCACTCGACTCGGCCCCCCGCGGCCACCCATCGCATTTTAACTCTTCTTCGCCCACAATGAGACGCCAGAACCGTTCTTGCGACCAGTGCCGAAAGGCCAAGCGGGCATGCGATGCGCCTTCGCTATGGGATATTCAACGAAACTCAGAGAGGCTTCGAAACGGTGCTGACAGCGCCAGCGGTGCCTCTCTTGCTGAGGAGCATCTTGGTAAGTTGGTTTGCTCTTCTCCATCTTCCTCCCCCTCATCGCGCCTTTTCCCGATGTCGACGACGCTAACCGGAGGACCAATAAAACAACAGATGAGATTGACTCTAGAGCTTTACGATGTTCATACTGCCTTCGCACTCGCAAACAATGCACATTTCACTGGGTTCGCGCTCAATTACAGACCGGTCCAGGTACTACAAATACCAATGCCAATGAAGCCGCCTCTCAAAATGGCGCCGCTCGTCGCGTTCCCGATCAATCGCGCGCAAAAGCCAAACGTCAAAGGCCGCGTCCTCAACAGCAGCAGTCAGGACCTTCGCCGGTTCAGGCTCCTCTTCCAACGAACCAAACCCTTGATGTTAACGCAACGGCCTTGCTAGATATGTTACAGGCACCACCGACGACGCATGACTTGACCTGCTGGGGACCAATGGATACTACTGGTTTTGGCAACTTCCCTGCATTTCCTCACACAACATTCGATACTATGCCTGTGAATGGAGTCTTTGACCCAACTGCTTTCGATGCTAGTCTTCATAACACTGTTCTACAGAGTCTCGAACCTCATTCGACACCAACACACCCTCACCCAATGGACCTTTCACCTTCCACGGATCTCTCCAATCAAGGGCTCCAATCTCGGCATCAAACCGCAGACGAGGAAAATGGCGAAAACGGATGGCCTCTCTTTCAAACTCAGTCAGTCGGAAGCGACGTCCCTTTCCAACCTTCGCCTTCTGGCTCCAACTCATACGAGAGCGACATCTCTTCGAGGTCTCTTAGCGTGCGCCACTATCCAGAAAGTATAGCGAGAAGCTACAGTACTTCGATTTCGCCATTTTCAGTAACACATAACATGATGACCAAGACGAACAACAACCTGATTTCGGACAACTTGATGAGGATATACCATGATGTTCTGGAGCATGCGCTATCATGCTGGTTGTCGGAGGAGACCTGCCCCTATAAACCCAACACCATCACGCGACCATCCAACAATGGTGTTAGTTGGCTAGCATCCCATTTCGAGGGCCTCAGTGTTGGCCAACCAAAGCAGCAAGACAACAGGATTTACCGACGTGTTATTCAGCTTGACAAGCAGGCACAATCGACGAAGCTAATCCGGCTAAGTAAATCAGAGGACCGAGCTGCTTCAAAGGCCCTTCATTTGGCCATCATGGCATTTGCCACTCAATGGGCCCAAGGCAGTCAGCGTGAGAGAGATAGGTTCCCACAGAGCTTGACACAAATGGACAGCATGAGATCAGAGTTTGATGATATCAATGAAGACTTCGACCGAACACTTCAGAGGACTTTCTGGGCACAGGCTAAGCGAGCCCTGCAGGATTGCTCTGATATGGAATGTTTCCGTGTGGTTTGTGCGGACTTGATAATGGGATTGGCACAGAAACCGAGGGATGAGGAGGACAACAACGACATGCCGTACGGCATGAGTAACTTTGGTGATAGCCCCATCGCTTCGGGTGAGGGATCGATTGCATCTCAACTTAGCGAGATTATCGCTGCAGAAGGTCCACCTGTATTCATGGAACGAGCCGCAAGAAAGATGCACGCTCTCAAGTTCCAGTATGAAGCTCGGGAGACGGGTGTTCTTGATGCGTCAGGAAGCTCTTTGGGATTGGAAAAGGCGACAGCTGCGGACACGTTGAGTGAGGAGGATAAGGGTACTATTGGCCTTGTCTACTGGATGACAGTTATGTTTGATACTGTATCTTCATCCATGAACGGCCGACCTGTGGTTGTTTCAGATGAGGAGTGTCACCATGACCCAACTTATCCTGACCACCCAGAGCACGAATCCTACAACATTGAGTACCGCCCACAAGACGCCAGGTGGTGGGCAGAACTCTTCGTTCGCGATAACAAGGAGGGAGTTCTTCGTTGGCCCTGTTCGTATGATGCTGCATCTAAGGGCGTTGTTACTGCAGCTCCTATTAAGGTCATCCTCTTCCGCCATGTCTCGTACCTCCAGAACACGGTCAGGAGTCGATATCGAGGCGAGCCTGTGGAAAAGGTTATCTCAAACGCCATGGCAGTGTACAAGCATTGGAACGTAAGCTATGGTGCCTTCTTCCGGGACTTGGTGGAGCAGTACGACAGTGTCCCGACACTTATCCAGAGCTGGTTTGTATGCGTGGTAGCTCACTTCCATTGTGCTGCTCTATTGCTTGCGGATCTGATTGAGCTCGTCGACGAAAACAAGCTGGGCCTGGAATACTCGACTCAAGTGAGACAAGCAGCCAACGTGGTGGTTTCCCTACGAAGAGACAGTGCGGCTATTCTTTCAGATCTTGCACGAGTTTCAACACATCCACGCGCTGGAGATGTTCCGGGCACGGGTATCTCCGACCTTCACTTCGCAGTTGTTGAAGGTTCTATCCTGACAGAGCCATGGACAATGATACTCATCAGGGCATTCACCAAAGCAGCTATTCTCCTTCTGACCGAGGTGGAAGAGAATGTGCGACATGAGCACGCACCTCTTGAGACACCTGGTGTGATGAACTTGGTTCGCAGATGCGAGGACTGCACCAAAGCACTCTGGTGTCTGGGCAAGAAGTCGGATATGGCTCGCAACATTGCCAGCATCTTGTCTTCGGCACTTGGTCCATATATGATCCCGACGACTATCTCACACATGCCTGTCTCATCCGTTGAGCCAGTCATGGTTTAAAATATATATGGGTATCTTTTATTTTTGGGTTACTTACTTGATAAGGAGCGATTCTTGGGTTTGGGTTGAACTTGGGTAAGAAATGATATAATAAGCGAAATGAACGAACGATCTAAGCCCACATTGTATATGCATTTGCAGGAACTCATTGGAGCGAACTGTCATTATCGTCGATGAGACGTTTGCGTTTGCGTTTGCGTTTGTCTAGGGAGGTTCAGTTTGGTCTGTGCCTGTACGTCATTAATGTCGAAATTGTTTTAAGCAGCAGATGTCTGGCTGTCACCTGTACGAAAACTAGGAATATGACTTGAGTAGTCTATACTGATCATAGTATGAGGTAAATTAAACCTTGATTGCACGACACCGGCAGTGTTGGTTGAAGAACAAATCAGAGTGTATGATGAACACAGCCCCGGACCTATCCAGTTTGATGTATCCGTGACTAAGAGTGAGGATGTGTTGCAAGGCAGCCAAGGCAAGGCAACTCAAGAGTGTTGATGTGGCTGCTTACATGACATTATCACCATTAATCCAGCAGCGCAAGATATTTCCCAGCTGGGAAGATCTATCAAGTGAATCTTTTCTCCTATTGGTCAGAAGGTTAATTTAAGCTGGAAAACTGCCTTCAACGTCGTCACGTATGAAATCTAGGTAGACAGATTTTCTTCTAATTTGGGGGCTATCTCTTTTTGTGTTCTTTTGTTTGGCTCTCTTCAAATTAAATTCAAAAAAAGCCCCCTTTGTATCGCTTCTGACGTAGGTGGATATAAGATCGAGATCTTGGGTTGAAGGGAACTGACGGAGTCAGTTACTAGATAGATAATTTTCGTATGGGAGGATAGGCTTAAGACCAAGGTGCTTACATACCTACTTCTCCATGAGACGTCTAGAATAATCGTAAAGAAACTCCCTAGTGAGGCTCCAATTGACCAATCGGGCGATGCGTGTATCCTTAATTCTTATTGCTCCTTCTAGGACCAGGCTCAGCATGGCTTAGGAACATGGGACTCTACGTTGCATTATCACGAATACATACCTAGCTACCTAGGTAGGTAACTATGCACAAATTCATAGGGCTCGGGGCCTTATACAGCCTTAGCTGACGGCGGATCTCTTGGACTACGCAGGGATGCATGGACCACGGGCCTTGTGTAATGAACACAGGGAGACCTAGCACTGACGGCATCGCCATGATGTTTGGGCATTATATTAGAGGGTGGCTGAAAGACTTTCTATAAGGGAAGGAACATCTGCTCGTATAGATGCTCTTAAACAATAACACCATTCGTCAACAGTCGACTTGTGCTATCGTCACATCTTATCCTTTCTCAGTCTCAGTCTCAGTCTCAACAGTGCACTTCTGGTGCCTCTCTTCATTATGGCACCCAGTGCAATAAGCTCCAACCTCTACAGCATGTCTTCAGCTTGCTGCAGAGATGAAGCAAAGCTTGGCTTGGAACTACACCAATATTGACCCTTGTGAGGACTTTGAACAATGCAAGTCAGCCTACTCTATATAATCCTTCAACAACTGCTAATGCCGATTTTCAGATGCCTGCGGTAGCTGGGATAAGTACCATGATGTGTCATCACACCAACGACGGGTGGTCTTGAACTTCCTCGGGAATATATTCTTCGCACCTTGAAGAATATCCTTGCGGATCTATACCTACCGGAGAAGATACCGGCTATATCACTGTCAACTTAACCAAGGAGCAGGCCAAGGCCGATAAGAGAACCTTGCCAAGATTCAAGAGGCGTACCAAGTCTGCACCAACGCTACTAGTCTTCAGGAAGAAGGACTTGATGGCTTGACTGATGTTGTCAAGGCACTCGCTGACCTGTTTTCCTACCGATAAAGCTCAGAATTCCTCTGCTGCCTGGACCAAGACGTTGGCACAATTCGAAACTTTTGGTATCTCAACTCTCCAACAGTTTTCCACTATATCGAATCGCGAGAACCCCGATGAAGTCGCCCTTGTACTTTCTCCGCCAGACATAGCTACCCTTCCGTGGTTGTCACCTCCCCCAGGAAACTTAACGACGGAGCTTATTGCTATCACGTCCGAACTCCTCAAGGCTGTGTATCCTACCAAGATGAACTCCATTACTGCCATGGACCTTGCTATGTCTGTTCACGCTTTCCAGGCGAATATCCGGGCCGCTGCTAAATGGAGCGCGGTCAATGAGACTGAAGAAGGTGTTCATGTTGATGATCTAAAGAAGATGAGTCCTGCCATCGATTATCAGGCCGTAATTGATGAGCTGGCCCCCAAGAACTGGAGCGGCACGTTGCACCAAGTGTATCAGCCCTCGTACTTCAAAAACGTCTCGGAGATTGTTTCCAAAACGCCAGCCAAAACTCTTGAAGCATTCTTTGTCTGGAGAATGATCTCTGTTGTTTCTCTCTACGTCGAGCACAACCTAACCAATGCTTACAACGACTTCAAACTCAAATCTCAAGGAAGGGAACCTGAATCAGACAGGCTTCCTCGCTGGAAGAACTGCGCCGCCCTGATCGACCAGGGTTTAGCCTGGATCATCGGTACAGGCGCCGAGGATCTCATCAAGCCTCATGGTCTGACCTGGATTACTGCTCGCTTCTTTGTCGACAAGAAGTTGGGTCCTGAGAAGATTAAGTTGGCCTCAGAAATGGTTGACGACCTCGTAGATGCATTCTCTGATCGTCTCAAGACGAGAAAGTGGTTGACTGAGAAAGTCAGAAAGGTTACCATCGAGAAGCTTGAAGCCATTCACAGAATTATCGCTCTTCCCGGCTACCCTCACGCTAAGGATCCAATTGAGATTGAGAGGTTCTATTCTGATATTGGAATTCAGCCATCTCTTGTCAAAAACGCTCTCGTCTTTGTTGAGTCCACAAGGACCAAGGAGTGGAAGAGCCTTACCAAGCCAGTCGTCAAGGGACAATTCTTCAAGTCCACTCTACAAGCCAACGCATATTATACCCCACACTCTAATGAGATGGGCCTTTTGGCTGGTTACCTCCAGACACCTCTCTTTGATACTGATTATTCTGACTATATCAACTACGGAGGTGCAGGCGCTATAATAGGCCATGAGATCACGCATGGCTTTGATAACGTCGGCTCCCAGTTCGACAAGACAGGAAACAAGACTAAGTGGTGGGACGACGAGTCTTTAGAAGCATTCGCCAATAATACGTGCTTCATCGAGCAGTACAACAAATTCACCATCAAGGCACCTAATGGGACAGATCTCCATGTCAACGGAGAATTTACTCTAGGTGAAAACATCGCCGATGCTGGAGGTTTGGTGTCAGGCTTTAATGCCTGGAAGAAGCGAGAGGGCAGCAAAGGAAAGGCCAAGAACCTTCCCGGTTTGGACAAGTTTACATACGAGCAGCTATTCTTCCTCAAATGGGGCCAGAATTGGTGCTCCATCATCCTGCCTAAAACATATGTTGAAAACTTGGGGACAGATTCTCATGCCCCTGCCTCGGCCAGAGCACTTCTACCTCTCCAGAACTCTGCCGGATTCAAAAAGGCTTTCAAATGTGCCAAGAAGGAGCCTATCTGTGAGCTTTGGTGATCCCATGCTCATGAGTTGAGACAGTGCACTTGAGTTGGCTTTGAGTACACGTTAGGTCAAGTTTCAATAGCATTGAATAACTAGTATTGGATTATTTCGTTATATATCGCTTGGAGTGTCACACTATAGTCAAGATGGCCAGCTTGTTTCTCATGTAAGCCTGCATTAAACGATGATGCCCTGGGCCTCTTTAGTGATTATGTTACTTTACTTTGTCAATTCTGGCAGCGGCTTGTTATATCCTCGCCACGCAGTATCGATCTAATCAGCCATAGATCTGTATGGTGAGTCTCATTTTATTCATTTTGTTTCATGTGCTGTACAGCATTCTGATTTATTGAAGAGATGTGGTTCATCACAGGCTTAATTGCTCGGTTCAGGGTAGTCTCCTCGCAGCGAAGGTCAAGCTTCGCACATCACCAACAACTCTCAGTCCTTTGCAGCACGTGGGTTTGCTCGGTATCTTAAGTCAAAAACGATATCTATTATAACCAATTACTCAGATGGGCGTCGTACCTACGCGAAGTTGCAGCGCTGTGCTAACCGACCGAGCATTACGCCCGATCACAAACATACAGAACCCTCACGAGGGACGTTCATCTTGGCATTTCCAAGGGCAGCAGGATGCAACCACCAGGTACAGTGGTGTCCGAAGGCGTACTGCATTCCAGTCCGCTCCAGATGCTGACCGCAGTAAACGCCGACCCGATATCTTCCCCGCGAAACGCGGGGAGGGATGGAGGGAGGCCATACGCACGCACACAATATGTCATGACAAACTGACTGATTCATGCCGTAGCGCAAAAGAATGTCACTTCTCTTTTGTTTTATCTTTCCTTTGTAATCGTGCGCACAATTTGCAGGAACCAAAGGCTGGCCTAATCAGTCACTATCACTACCGTAGGGCGAACGGGTCAGGGTCTTGTTGCAAGAGGGATCAGCATGATTTCATGGGAAACTATATGAGCCAATGATGGTGTGCACTTCGTCACCTAGGGTATCAATAACGCAGGATAAGCACACGAATCTTGGTGTAGGCGCTGGGAATACCACGGACAGAGACTTATGGGCTCGGCTGTTCGGTTTCTTCAATTGTTGGCTGAATAGTTATTCCAAATTCGTGCAACTGGTGAGACAAGCAATAATCGGCTTGACACTGCCAAGACGGGATTTAGCGATCTGAGATCTGCTATCAAGTAAACTATTTTTGGTGGACTGTTCAATTCGGCTTCTGTTCGCCTCAGGTTCGGACTCAGAAGTAATGGATTCTTCACATTTAGATGGACCCGTGGATCTGGACCATGACTTTGAAATGGAGATCGATACCGCCTTGAATGAATTGCTCTATCTTGGTTTAGTATGATTCAGCAGCCTCGAGTCAAGACGACAGTCACATGATGCTTCTCAAGATACGTACACCGAACATTTAACCACGGTGATCCTGGAAATTTATCAGCAGTGAGGGTTGAAGACACATCATATCAAATCCACTTGAAAGTCAAGACTACACCATTCTGATAGTCTCATCCAAGTACAGTACTTGGAAGCCTGAGTAATTCACATACAGAGGCGTTATCCACAAGTGGCACAATACCTTCCCTGAGGTGAAACATTAGAGTTTAAAGATACAACGTTCAACATCCGTTGAAAAACGAAAAATGACCTCATAATTGTTGATCCTGGGTCCCCTGCCCAAGAACCGGGCTCCCCGGTTGTTAGGATCGAGGCTGATGGCCCAAGCTCAATTCACGGCCTTGCCCGAGATTGGAGCGTCTGAATACACGAGACTAGAAGGCTGAGAGAAGCCTTCTAGTTGCAAACATGAAAAGCATGGACGCAGACACGGTCTTTTCAATAGTGTCAATTAATTACAGGGGAGATGCTTCGAGATGAGAAGTGACAACTCATTGCTGCTGGGGTGATGCGTGTTGATGTTAATCTTTCTAAAAAGAAATCGAGGAACGAGGCTTGCTGAGCGTTACATTCAAGGAATTTTTAGAGTTGAGGATCAGCGCTGAGTTGGCAGCGGTGGACCGTTGCGGTGCAATTCCTGGGCGCAAATTCACGTTTACATAACAATTGTAGGAAAATCGCAACACATTTCTTCTTCTAGCGTTTAATTTAATCTAGGCGTTAATGGCCTGGTCTTCAACTGGAACCATTGCCTCACCATACAATGCACGAGCCTCACGGACAAGGATCCTAGGATCAAGATATGACATGAAACTAAGCGCGCTGAAACAAGGGCCTATATTTGTGGACGGATGGAAGATAGAACCGTTCGGTTTGGATAGAAATAGACTCATCCTGTGGACCGTTGATAATAGAGTTGCCTATCATTGGATATCGTGATATACTATTAAGATAGCCGGAGATGTAACGTCCATTTACAGACTTACATCCGATGGTATTCCCAAGACATATTAAAACTGAAGTTATGCGCCATTGGCATAATGCACGAAGGAGCTAAGAATAAGGCGAGAACGCGAGGCTCTCAGCTCTGCACAAATGGAGTCCAAAATTCGCAAAGATTGCCTCGGCAGAGACAATTGGGCAAGATTGTCGTCGGCTTCATGGATCTAGTTCGGCATTTCGTGGAACCGAAAAAGAAAAAGAAGAAAGAAAAGAACCCTTGCCTTGTTATGACAGATGATTTGTGCATTATTGCCACTCCACATCAGAGCCGTACTGTACCCAGTGATCATCAAGCCTTTCTTAAAGAAAGATGCACGGTTCTGGGAATATCCTGGAAAAGGTGAGGTTTTTTCGCTGAGAGAAAATTCTCGGATTGGACTGAGGTTGGATTTGATATCATGAGTTTCTTTCTCCAGATTGGATCATGATTATGGATCAGACTAAAGATGGAATTCACTGACTACGAGTCTTGAGTGCAAAACTGAACTCACAAGGCGATGCTGTAAATGTACAATGCAACATACCTAGCTACCTGCAATGCTGACCTTTCGTTATGTCATCTCCCCAGAAGATGGAGGGACCCTAAGATCCTGGATAACTTTTTAGTGGATTTCGTTCGGGACCGGAGCGGCCACCAAACCAATTCACACTTGGTGTTGGTCGCGATCAATCATCACTTATGCCTCTTTTAGTCTATCTCCGGGTGCTTCAGTTCAACTCAATGCCCTCTTATCACTGCCCTACGATCTGAGAAAGCGGTCTATACGCTGCCACTGTCACTGTCAGACTATGATATGGTGATGGGATGAGTTTATACGGCACATGCCATGACCGCAGCAGTCCTTACGTGGTCCGTTTTCGGGGCTTAAACAAAGACCCTTACTCTATTTGCAGCTCAAAAGAGTATAGTAAAGGCAGTTCAGGTCTAAAGGCAGGGTTTCGCCTGGTGCCGCGTCACCGAGAGAAGCGAACCCGTCAATCAATCGTACGGGATGTTGTTCCGCAACCTCCGGAACTCCCTCGCCCACCTTTCTTTCTCACTGAGCCAAATCTGTCTGTCAGTCAGTCAATCAATGAGTGATAGAGGCATTAATGAAGCTTTTCACTCACTCACCTAGCGGGCGGATCGGATAGCACGGGGAATCACTGGATTGTTCTCCTTGGAGAGTGGCTTAGATTCATGGTATGACCTCAAGTTGACGGGAATATAATTACCCAAGACATGGCGCGTAGATAACAATCCAGTCTCTCTCAATTTTACCCTCTTCCTTGTTTGCTTGCATCTTTCTCATTTTATATTTCTTGTGCCGCCCTCGATTTGATCTGTAGTCTTTGTCTCTCTCAATGAGTGCTATGACTACATCATCATCATCATAACCACCATCAAGATCTTTTTAGTATATCTTGAGCGCTACAAGAAACCCTGTCTTGGCTAGCTGTCGCCCATTTAGGTCACCTCAATTCCAGTTCCAGCTCCTTGTCTTGTCTGACCCTGACCTTGGTTCTTTTGGTTACATACCTGATCGCCTCGTACGTATTAACTTAGATTATTCCTGCTTTTGTCTCGACCAAGTTTCCCTTGTCTTTCTTCTCTCGTCTCATTTCCCCGGTCGTTCCCTTTGCAGACAAATTTGCCCAGGCTTGGATTAAACTCTTCAAGCCCCAACCCCAGCCCGTCTCGTCTATTGCGCTTCCGTCGCTCTGGCCGGTCTCAAACTTCAGCCCAGCAGCCTCAAGTGAACCGTGCTTAATTGGACTTCTCATCCGTTTGGCACTGGTATTGGCGCCTGATATCTTTTTCCTTCTTTATTAGAGACGGACTCTTTGCTTTGGTCGCGTGTGCTATTACTGAATCTCCCGCCTCAGCCGTCTTGACCGCATACTTACCTACTCATTCATCGTCAGGCTAAGCTGAGAGTCTCCGTTCTCCAATCTCAGGCGACACAGAAACAAAACGGGCGATTGACCAGGGTTGTCGGGGCCTCAACTCCAACCTCACCTCATCACCGACCGACCGCTGGTGTCTTCGCGTCAGAGGCTACGGATGCACTAAGCCTCAAGCGAATCCCTTGAATCTGATGTTTTGGATTTCCATGTTTTAGTACAATTTTACGCCAAGGTATGTACGTATTTTATGTTTATCGTCTGAATTTTCGTATGCATTTCATCAGTTTATGTGTTTCTTGATCGCCCAGTCAGTCACACGCCCCCATTTGAGTTGACTTGAGTTGACCTGATTCATCATGTCTCATGAGTGAGCGCCCTGCACATCATCCCAAGTGGAATGAATGAAAGCGGGAAGGGAGGATATCATAGATGCAAGATTGTCTGAGATTGATCCCGCACCTTACCTGCAACATTGTCGATCACCTGTCAAAAAATCAAGAATTGTGTGTTTCCTCATCGTCTCTTTGCTGTTCATCTCTCTCCTCTACCCATCAACGCTCATAGATTCCATCCATACATAATGTGCAGTGCACAAGACAAGACAGACCCCTGTCTTGAATCCCCGGGTCCGTAATCCTCTGCCCTGTTTCTCCACCCTTGTCATCATCTCCACTGCAGCCAACCGCCCTCCAGAACAAGGCGTGACCCTACCTTTTCCCTTCTAATCCCTGTTCCCTTGATGCCTCTAGTGCTCTGAGCTTAGTGCTTGCTGCCCAGTCTCAAATCTGGGCGGGCTACTTTTGATATCAGGATCCATCCAATGGATGCCAGCGCATAATTTACTTGACTTGGGGAATTGTCGAGCACTGCCGTTTAATTGCTCTGTGCTTTTTTCTTTTTTGATGCTTGCTACTGGGCCCAGACCACATCTCATCACCGCTGCAACACTGCAACACACCGTCTCGTTTTTATTTACTCGTGCTCTTTAGCCCCTCCCTTGTATTGTCTTGTCTCCAATATAACGCCCTGGATCTATCTAGTATTAGACCTGGGTATGGTCACTGGTCCCGCTCACACATTCAACCTCTTGTCTTTTTTTTTGTTACTATTATAACCAGCCTTGCCCTCCCTCACGCGTGTGCTGGACTCACCATCTGTTCTGTGTGTCTCCATTTTACACTGTGGTCTCTTTGTTTTGAAAGCATTTGAGCACCTACCATTCCTGCCTTGCCTCTACGCTACATCATCTTTATACACCCACTATTTTTTGCGTTGCATTCTACCTAATTTCTTGCTCCTTGGCTGGCACCACCCGCGTTTTCTCTTGGCTTTATTGGCCTCGTCATCGTTCAGAAAAGATACAATACAGACAGACAGTTGTTAACCACAATGACAACAACAGCTCCATCTCCAGCTCCAGAATCTGAACCTTCACAGCGTAGATCCGCTTGGGTTCCGTCTCACGATAACATCTATTATCGTCCGCGCCTCAACAAGAAGAAGTCTGTCGCAGCTGAACGATTTCCTGCACCATTAATCGGTCCTCGAAGATCTCGCCCACAAGCGATTCACATCGTCAGCTACCCCTCAGGCTACGTTCCTAGAGAGCTTCGATCAGAAAGCAGATCTCAGTCACCTGAACTGCTTGTCGAGCCTCGACGCGCACCGTCATTGCAACCGACTCCCACTAACACATCCAACGCGAGCAATAGCGATTACTCCTCCAACAACAGAAACGGTATCAGCAGTAGCTACAGACAGAAAAGCTTCAAGCCTCGTGCCGCAGTGCGCCGCAGAGATAAGCTTCTAAGCTCTCTTACATTTTCAAATCCTGAATCTGGTCCTTCCGATAGCGATACTTCGGGTCTTACAGCAGCCGTAGCGCCATCAACAAGTACAGGTATTGACCGTTCAACTCGGCAAGGCGCGAGCGCTATTTCCAGTGCCAATTCAAGTCAGCCAATTGGTCAGTCTTGTCAATTAGACCTGGAGCTCCCCTGTCATTCGACGATTGGGCCGAATTTTACTGGGGCAAGCGCATCCCCGCCAGCATATGACGACATTACCTTACGCCCCGGTTCAGCGGCACCTTGTCTTGATTTAGCCTCTACATCCACTGTAACGCCTCTCATCAGTAACTCCAATCCCAATTCTCGTTCTGCCGATTGCAACGCACAATCTGCAACAGCCGCAACCACAATGGCGACTGCTCGATCATCGCATCCGTCGTTGGCTTTGACCAACCCCAATCGCAACAGTTTCATGTCGGCTCGATCCTCGAAATCTGCTGTCACCTCAGTTTCCGAAGTCCCGAAACCCGTCGCTTCCGGTAGTGGCGTGTCATGCTCTATCCTGCTCGCTGAGCCAAACATTTTCCTCTCAGGCTTTGATCATGATGGCCACGGTCACCGTGAAGGTCAGAGCGGTACTGCTCTACTAAGAGGCAAGCTTCAATTGCGAGTTACGAAAAACGTTAAGATCAAGGCCGTTCAACTTAAACTTCTTGGTCGCGCCCGCACTGAGTGGCCGGAAGGCATCCCTCCTCTCAAGCAAGACGTTTTCGAAGAGGAGAGCTTGCGTACTCAGGTCTTGACCTTTTTCAATGCCATGAATGACGGCTGGGAATCCGACTATGGCAATCAGTGCACTTATCGTCTCAAGAGCAGCTCTCCCAACGGTAGCTCTACAAATCTTGTCCGCCCTAACCCATCATCATCTCTAACCCCGCATCAAAATAACCTTTCTGCCAAAGAAATGAAGCGCTTGTCCCTTCAAAGCGTCCAGTCGCGAAGTTTCCAAAAGGGTGACAGTCCTATTGCTACTGCCACACAAGCCAAGGGTTACAAGGTGTTCTACCCTGGTACATATGATTACACATTTGAACTTCCCATAGATCACCACCAGCTGGAAACTACCAAGCTGCAGTATGGATCCGTCAAGTGGGAATTGCATGCAACCGTTGACCGAGCTGGAGCCTTCAAGCCTAACCTCCACGGTACCAAGGAAGTGTCTATTGTACGCGTGCCTGACCAACTCTCTCTTGAGATGACAGAACCTATTTCTATTAGCCGTCAGTGGGAAGACCAGTTGCACTATGATATCGTCATCTCGGGCAAGAGTTTCCCTATTGGTAGCAAGATTCCCATCGCTTTCAAGCTTACACCACTCGCTAAGGTTCAGGTACACAAGCTCAAGGTTTATGTAACTGAATCTATCGAGTACTGGACCAATGACAAGCGTGTCACCCGTAAGGATCCGGGCCGCAAGATTTTGCTCCTCGAAAAGTCTGCTGGCAAGCCTCTCGATTCGACATATGCTTCATCAGAAATCCGAACCCTTCGCGGTGGCGAGCCTGATCCTGAGCAGCGACGACAAGCCCGGGAGGCTGCTGCTCGAAGGCGCGCTCAGGAAGCCTCTAGGCGACAGACCACCGCTGAGCCCCTACCTGAGCCTTCGGCTAACCTTTTGGGAGACCTGGACCTTGGCCTCGAGACTTTCTGGGGTTCCACAGAAATCGAGGCCAATGTCCAGATCCCGACTTGTGAGATGATGGCCAAGAACAAGGAGCTACGACTCAACCCCGACTGCAGCTGGAAGAATGTCAATGTCTTCCACTGGATCAAGGTTGTTATGCGAATCAGCCGTATTGACCCCGAGGATCCCACAGGCACCAAGCGCCGCCACTTCGAGATCAGCATTGATTCACCCTTCACTGTCCTCAACTGCCGCGCTACACAAGCCAACACCAACCTTCCTGCTTACTCAGGCTCCAACTGCAACGGCACTACATATCAGTCCACTTGTGGTTGCCCTGATGCTTTCACCGTTCCCACTGATGCTTCTCCTAGTTCATCAGAGGGTTCACTGCCGGGCGTCAACCCCAGCAACGAGAACCTTCCAGCGCCGCCACAGGCTGCCCATCTGGCCAACAGCGGCCAGCAAGAGCCACGGCCGATCCATTTGCTTCGAGTACCGAGTTTCAACCCTCCGGCATTTGAAGACGATATTGCACCGCCTCCTGCTGCCGAGCTTGTCACAGAGCCACCTGAGCCTGTGATGACACCCCCACCACAGTACGATGTTGTTGTTGGAACTCCCAGTGTCGACGGTTTGGCCGACTACTTTGCACGACTGGCTGATGCCGGTTACGACGGACAAGAGGACTCAGAGTCAGATCCTGATGATTCACCACCAAGAATCCTAGACCGATCTGGACGTGTTAATGTCGCTAACCCTCGAACCCCTGGAGGTCGAAGAATGCCAAGTCGAAGCCTGGAGATTGCTAGGCCATCCATTCAACTTGATATGAGTGCTCTCCGCGCCCGAGCCGGGCGAGCAGTGTGAAGAGCGCTGGCCGTCTGTGTTTGAATTTAATAGGAGTAAGAAGTCACCTTATACCAAGACATACTCGGGTTTGAGTTTGTCAAAAGTACATACTGGCGTTTACGCCGCTTACGATATTTATGTCTCTTTTGTTTATTTTCTTTTGTCAAAAGGTTGTTGCACAATCATGCATATGGGGTGCATTTGGCATGGCTGGAATGGACAAGGTCTTTACGGCGTTAGATATTGTTACTCATTTTCCAATAAGGGCCCGGCGTTTACAAGAGGAAAAGGATGGCAAAGCAAGTCAGTGAACTACATGGGATCCATTTTGGCGAAGGAAATGAGGGAGGGAGGATATACCTTGAATTTTGGGGTAGGGCATGAAATATGCGCAAGAAGAACGCATACCCACGTATCGATACCGCATCGTTTCCTTTACACTACAAATACATTAGCCCGATTTTTGGGTATTTCTTCAACGGTCGATCCTGCATCTCGGATAAGCGAGCTGAATAGTAGACTATGTACCTTGTTCTGATATAAATAGACTGATATCAAAGCGCATATTATGATGATTGATCAAGGACCTAGCCCATGATGTTCAGGGTCCATTCCACACATATCGGCAGCGACGTCAGTGGTGACAGAACCCCAGGTTCGTAAGCACTAAACCAAGCAAGATATGCTGCTCAAGCGGTAAGCACTTCTCACCGTCAACTAACGTCTCTTGGCAATCTAATTTGGCAGCATTCTCTCACTAGAGTTTCCTATTAAAGTACCGTAACGGGTTATCGGTATTCAGTTGTTCTCTTAAGTATGTGATTCCCTTTCCGGCAACTCCGGTGACGCATAGACTACCGGGGACTAATCAGCTTGTAGGCCACCTACAAGACAACAATGACTGTAAGAGGGGATGGAAAGAATGGCAGTAATGAGGTGCCAGTGAGACAGCGAAAAGCTCATAAGAAGTCTCGCCTTGGGTGCAAGAATTGTAAACTTCGAGGTGTCAAGGTGAGCTGCCCATTGACAAATCCCCCATATCAGCTTTCCTCAGCTCTCTTATCTCGCCTTACCTTATGTCAACCCACTAATAACTCACTTACACCAGTGTGATGAATCAAAACCATCCTGCAAACGCTGCACAGCTTCAGGCTTTATCTGCTCTTTCACACAGTCATCATCCCCCTCATCCCTCCAGCTTGCCCATCGCAACGCAGGACCCGTTTTCTCGGTCGTTGACAAGTCTCTCGGGCCTATAAATCCTGGCTTCAGAGTCCCTATAATCCAGCCTGTAAAAGGCGGCGTGGGAGAAATTATACTGAGCGATGCTGCGCTCGCGGCGCTTCATAGGTGGAAGTCCAGGACCGTGTTTACGGTTGGCACGGAGAGGACGAGGAGTGTTTATTATGAGGGGGCATTTATGCTGGGATTCAAGGTAAGCGCTCAACTTTTGAGTCGAGTGCAAAGCTAATTATAATAGCATCCTTTTCTTATGCATGTCTTTGTTGCTCTGGCCCTACTTCACGACCAGGATCTGAACCCTCACCAATCAACCTCTCACCGTACTGCCCTCGCTTTTCACTGGTACCAAGCCACAGCTCTCTTCCATCGCCGTCTCGCCGCCGCTGGATCTGTATCCCCTTCCACGCTCCCTAGTTCTGAGCGTGACTCCCTCTGGGCTTCAGGCGCTCTCCTTGGCGCAGCATCATTTGCTCTTCTAGATGTGGAAGACGTCGAGGCAGTATGGCCACTTAGGAAATCAGACTCTTTGGATCTCGACTGGTTGAGAATGAGCGACGGGAAGAAAGTTGTGTGGAATATCGCTGATCCGACGAGACAGGATAGCATCTTCCACATATTACTTATGGAACGGGATGGTATGCCTGACGGTTCCAAAGCTATTCCTCCTGATACACTACCGGGTGTTTTCTACCGAGTGTTTGACATTGGTCCTTCTTCATCCGCCAAGGAGAACCCGTATCATGTCGCTATGTCGTTGCTGGTGCAATTGCTCCCGAGGAAGATTGACGATAACACAACGATTCAGTTCCTCTGTTTCTTTACACAGCTGGACCCGCGATATCGAAGGCTGTTAGAGGAGAAAGATCCAAAGGCTATGCTGCTATTGGCATGGTGGTATACTAAAGCAGCTGCCCACAGTTCGTGGTGGATGCAGAGAAGGTCTTTAGTTGAGGGACAGGCGATATGTATCTACCTGGAAAGGCATTGTATGCATATAGAAGGGATGCGTGAGCTGGTGGAATTTCCAAAAAGAGTGTTTGAAGCCTGCCGTAAGAACGGGGGTCCAATGCCTATAGAAGATAGACACGCCTTAATGGAAGGTGTGCAAGTGTACTAGTGAAGCCTCAATAAGACATATTATGCATTAAACGAACGCTATAGTAACGAGAGATGGGCTTAAAAACATGTCGAACCAGCTGGACTACTCAATAGTCGTGAATGTAACAATGAACGCCATATCCTTGTCTTGCGATGGTATCGTGACAGCCGCAGGCTTCAAGCCTTATGGCGAGGTTTGCCGCAACCGATTAAGCCCCGACACTGACCTCCGAGTTTGATGGCTGCTTCTCTTTCTCCCCATCCTTGTTAGGCATCAATGGATGGTTCGGGTCGTAGCCTACAGACTTGACGATGCCGAGTCCCTTGGTGCGACCCTCACGGAACAGAAGCCTATCACCTGGCGCAAGATATTCAGGCCGCTGGACGAAGCGGAACGCAACAGTTGCGCGGTCCCCTGTACGGATGAGCGCTCGATCAATGTCAATAATAGCACATGTCTGAGAGACAGGGCCAACGTGAAGCATGGCCTGGTACTTGGTCTTGATGGTAGTGGCGTGAGAAAGAATGAGAACTGGGAGTATTAATAACGATAAGCTAGAGTATTGCGATAAGACTTACCCTCTGCAATGAATTCACGGTGAACCTTGGGCATCACCTGGCCTTCAATCTTGGGAAGAAGCACCATGCCCTTGCGTACGTCTTTACGCTTCATTTTCTTCAAAGCGAAAGAAGCAGACTGTCCAGCAGATGCAGCTGGAACTCGTATCCTCTTGCGCTCTATTGAGCGAATAGAGGTTGGCGTGAATTGCCCCAAGGAGTCAGGTCCAACAAGAACGTTATCGCCCTCATGAATGACACCAGACTTAATGATGCCAGACACGACGGTACCGGTGAAAGGGACTGAGAATGTATCATTGACATGGAACTCGAAAGGAGCGTCAGAGTTGTATCTTCCGTGATGGGGAAGAATATTCAAGAACGTCCTGACTAGATCAAGATTCTCTCCTGTAACATTGGAGACGAGGAATACGGGGCATATTCTTTGACTGACGAACTGCGTCGCTGTGTTGATGCATTCCTCGCGAGTCTTAATGAAAGTTGGAATCTTTCGCGCTCCAGGACTCTTCATGATCTTGGTAATCTGAGTCAATGTTTGCTCCAGGATGTTGGGCGGGCAAATATCGATCTTGGTGACAACAACCATAACAGGAACATTAAGAGCCAGGGCGATACCCAAGTGTTCCTTGCTCATGCCAATGAGCCCGTTATTGGCCGCCACCATAAGAAGACAGTAATTGGGGCTGCTCGAGAGCAATCCGAAGACTGTCGTTCTAAGGTACTTCTCATGGCCAGCCAAGTCAGTGAAGGTGATGACCTTTGCACTTCTCTTGCCGATTTCCTCCCAAGACAGCTTACCTATAAGGTGTTAATAAAGCTATTCACCCGGTCTAAGAGTACCATAACAGCTTAAGGACAACCTAAAGGCCTAGGGGTAACATATATGAAGACAGGAGAAACTTACGTCCGGGAGTATCAGAGGTGATGACCTGTCCCATCGTGTCAAACCCCATGATTTCCATGCCGACTGAGCTGGTTCGGCCCGTTTCTATCTCGTGCTTGTGTCGGAAGAGATTCACACGAGCTTTCCCTCGTCCGTCATCGAGGTCGCCCTTGACCAGCACACCCAACATGGAACTCTTACCCGCATCGACTGTAGAGTGTCAACGTTAATTCAATTCGTATGATTTGGCCAAACTCACCATTTCCAACCACTGCTATTCGCGTTTCAATGACATCCTCTATTGTCGCAGGGTTCTGGCGGATAAGAACCTTGCCGCTGCAGCTCTTGTCCTTGATGGGCTTTTCGGTTGTGCTCGCTGCCTCAAGATCGCCACCGACATTCTTGGTCAATAGAAGGTCGCAATCGGCGCGCACCCCCTTTGCTGCCTCCTGAAGTGTTTTGAATGCCTGATTCCATTGTTCAAGGGTCAGGCTCATCGATTCGCCATGGTTTTCATATCCAATTTCGAAAACGCATTCGCCAAATCCCTCCTCCAATCGGTCGGAAACAAGGTCCTCTAATTGCTTCAACGTGTCCTCAGTTGACCCAAGAAGAAGCCCCTTGAGGGGTACTCGTGGCGCTGATTCGGCAAGGTCTAGATTATCGAAAAGCTCGTCAAGTTCCTCATGATGTTCGGTATTTGTATCGGTTGTCTCGGCTGCGCCCGTTCTTGCGGTGGGATACCGCAGGTTCTGCTGTTGTTCAACATATTCGGCAAAGTCGCTAAGCGCCTGTTACCAAACATAGGTAAGCATTTATATCTGTTGACTTCAAAAGATGAACAAACCGATTCACCCTTGCGCTTTTCATGCGCTAATGGTTTCGTCGACATGGTTAACAGTGCGATGAAGTCATGCGATTTGTACCGTCTAAGGTATTCGTGTAATCATTGAGACCGCAAGTGCAAATATGAAAGTTAGGCGCCCAAGGTAAGGTATGTAAATTTAAATGGCTGGAAAATCTGCGCCACTTCTCGCCGTCTGACTGTTTGAAGTTTTGAATTGAGAAGAGTCATAGACCAAGTTATAACTATAAGTTAGATAGGCTAGGTAGCACCTGATACGCGGGGTGGTTACTCACGACTCCGGGCACCCCACGCCACATCCTATCGTACATATGAAGCTTATCGATAAGAGCTTCAGCTCTGTGCACGGGCCTTATGAAGTTATGAACCCAAATGGTTTAATAATATGAGGACAACTTCATAAGACTTAGGGTATCATTAAATACGATAGTATCCTAGGTTTAGCAGGGTCTTGAAGAAAATCATTATAACTTACCTACCTAGGCAAGTATTCTTCTGCTAAAAGAGAAAGCTACAGGCTCTTTGACTCTGAGGGGTGACTGGCTGTCCATCTATACAGTCGCAAGCCGCATTCATTTATCGGGGTCATCAAATATGACAATCAGAGTTTCACTAAAAGAGCTACACCTGCAGCCAGCCGGTTTCATGAAAAAAAAAATGGATGAAATAAGAAGGTATAGCTTGTTTTTCTTGTGCAAATATGGGTCGGTTGTTGGTATCAATGTACTTTTGTGTTATTAATACTCTATCTAACCCTTGGGCTCAGTCCACCAGGGCGAGCTTTCCAGCTATAAAAGCCACTTGTCCAGCTTTAACTTGACTTTGGCTGTGACATAATGTGGCTGAGAGGTTGAAATTAGATATTCAATCCTAATACTGGCCTGAACGCAGCCTCAAGCTGCTCTCGCGGCGAACCGTGCAGTTCTATACCTCTGGCTGTAATATAGCGCAACGTGCTCTGTTATTGCTCATATCGGGCCATTGCATGCAAATTCGGATGTGTGCAGGGCATAATAATATTTTGTCCCCCCTTTAAAACGGGACCCCAGGTGAGATGAGGACAACACTATCGCCTAACTCACAGTCAGCAAATGAAAGCAAATGAGTCACAGGCCCAAACTCACCTCTCACAAATAGCATCTCTGATTTCCGGCTGATGGTCTGTGTTTCGGTTAGCATAAATTCGCATCAACCTTCAGAGCTCAGACTTGCCTTAAGCTCCTCCTCATCATTGTCCTCATCCACAGTATAGATAGTCTCCTCAACCTCCCCTAGCACCAGATTGCAGTGACTGTCATAAGCCTATCTTAGTGTCAGAGCTTTCTAGAAACATTTCCACTAGCCAAGGGTTTGACTCACATGTAGCTTTCCCTTGAGTTCACGATCTCCTCGAAGCTTGACAAAGACGACCTCGTTGAGAAGGAGTCGGACAAGGTCGAGAGGCTCGGAAACGTGATGAGGTTCTTCACTGGCGTCAGCCATGATTGTGTCTGGTATTTGTTGTATGGGGGTTCAGCTCGGTGAGTGAGTGTGGTGATGAGCTGCGGCTGGACTGGGGTGAGCTGGATATGGGCACCAAGTTTCAGTGGGAAAATGAGTTGGCAAGGTTGGGAAATCTTCGGAGAAATTGTTGGGTTATGCAGCAAGCCACTACAGTGATCCATGCATCTATACCATATATTACCCCATGTTTTGGTGCACCTAACCGGTGCGGCTCTTGCCTGAGCTTTCCCCGATTCGGGTTACACGGCCCCTCGCGTTGAATGAGGAGGTGTTCAGTTGCATCCGAGGCTTTCCTTCCCACATTCGTCATTTCCCGTCTCCGTCTCTTTTCTTTGTCTCATGTTTTCGCATCCTCTGTTTCTCAAAACCTTCTTACCATGCTTTGGCGTCAACCCCTCTTAAGAGGAACCCGTCTCGATCGCTCGTCGTCATCTCCACTTACTATCGCGCTACGGATCTCGCTAGCAGAAGCACGACCCGCTGTGGTGGGTCAACAACGACGATGGTTAGCATCAATATCTCCTCCAACTTCAATTTCGACTTCAGGATTTGCACATCAGAGGGGGAACTCATTGGTAGACAACGGAGTCTCTACGAAGCAACTCTCAGCTCTAGACGAGCTTCTACGATGTATAAGATGTCGAGATACGGGCCATATTCTCCCAGCGTTTCACACCTGGTCCGTGTCGTTAATCGACGATGATACCCACGACGCCCGTGAAGAGCTAATGAATCTCCCTGTATCAACATTTTCTGAGATTCTCCGAGTGTTGGACCCCGTCGAAAATAGACACCTCGATGTTGCACATGGCTTTCACATTTCTCTTGGTGAAATGCAATTTACCAATGCATGCCACCTGATGGATGATTTTGGCGTGCGGCATCAACACCGTTACATCCTCGATGCCGTCAAGTTCCTCATTAGAGTTCGATATGAAGTTGGCCGCCATCTAGTCATAGCTGACTATACCATACTCTTTCGTATAGCAGGCGCAGCTGGGGATATAAAAGAAGCTAACTTCTTTTGGCATTTAATTGTTGAACATGGTTTGGGATCAAAACGGAATACAACGACCTGGAATGAGTACTTCAAGGCTCGCTACCAAACCGATCCTGTGTACTACCAGTATGATCGCCAAAGAGTTCTCTTTCAACCTCGTCATGGGTACAGAGCTAATTTCAAGACGTCCTTGGCAAATCTCTGGGGTCTAGAAGCTTTACGGCATAGCAGAAACGCCCTTCTCAGAACGCCCTTAAACCGTCAACGACACCGACCATGGGCGGATAACATGTTATGGAAGCGACAGAAGAAAGGTGTACAAAGCTTTTTTGAAAACTGGCGTCGCAGTAAGGGCGCTGGTGTTCTGGTCAATGAGGAGCTCCTATGCACCTCTCTTATCGCGCTCGCTCGCAGCAACTCATTTAAACAAATGAGGGGCATTGTCCTCAAAAGAGGATTCGGCATCGGAATGAAGCCAATGGACGAAATCGAGGGAATGGACGAAATCAAGGATATGGACAAAACCGAGGGGAAACGGACTTTCTTCATTCGTGGGCCCAAGAGATTCCGCCTGGGTAATCCAAGAGCACCCACTGAGCGTTTGCTTGATGCTATTGTTGAGGCGTTTGGGTCCACGAGTCGTATTCGTCTCGCAGGTCAGCTCATGGTCCATATTTCAGTCATGTACGAAATTCCTATACCACGCGAAACCTGGTGCAATCTCTTCAATTGGGCCTATGTCTGCGGTGTTAGGCCAAACCAACGTGCGCATCGCTTCGTACAAAATTTCCCTCCCTCTTCAAGACTTGATCCAGCACTCATCACTGAGCTTTGGAACAAAATGACTTCAGAACCTTACAATATCGAACCCACATTCGAAAGTTATATCAATTACATCAAGTTGAAAATTAATCAGCACAAATTCGGTGCCGCATTGGAAATGATTCGAGACCATGCTGTTCGCCATTACCGCCGCCTTGAGAATGAGCATCAACAAATCGTCTTTGATGAGGTCCTCCAAGAACAAGATGCCACTGAGCCTAGTCATCGACGAAAGACCATCGAAACGCAAAAGGAACATGCTTGGTACCAGATTTCGAAATGCCTGGACCAACTTCTCAGCGCCGCTTCCAGCGACAAGCGCAAGCGCCAGCAAAATGGAAAGTTTGCAACAACCGCCCTACCGAATATCATCACAGAATTCAGCGAATTCTTCCATGACCAGATACGCTATCGAACCTCACAGGGTTATGTGTGTCTCCAGCGCACAGTTGACCCGCAACGATTCGAGTGGATAATGGAGAGGCGTGTGACACAACCTCAACTAAAAGGGGGTATGGAAGCTACGCATATGGCGGAGATAGGTCTTATTGAGAAGCAAGATACCTTTGCGGGACGCGTGCAGAACTGGCCCAGGGATAAGCCGATGACGATCCTTCAATGGAAACGTAAACCATTTGCCAGAACCCGTGCCACAGGTCCTGCACCCGAATCTACGGATGTGAATGCGAGGGAGTGGTGGAAGACACTAGAGCAGGAATTAATGATGTAGAAGTAATGCCTGATAGATGTAGATGATCACCATCTAGACACCATATGCTATAAACTCATAGTAAAGGAAGTTATGGCGCGTTATCTGATGAATGAACCATTTCTTCATTTTCGTTATATCCGACTTGAACAAGAAACCATTCCAGCCAAACAAAACATCTGATACGTAAATGTCACCTTATCATGGGTATCTAATCTTGCCATACACATTCCATCATCTCAATAGGCTTCATCTCAACAGTGGTATAACGTACAAAAAGAATTCCAACACGAGGTATACAAAACTCATCAACCGCTTCCCTGGTCTTTTTGTGTTCCGATCTTGTTCTGTGGCCCAGTCCATTTTACAAGTTGGTTTGATACAAGTTCCACAAACACCAATACAGGACCAAAACATACATATGAGGAAATGACAAAGAGAAAGTATGGGCGATATGCAACGGAGCCAGTCCGATGAAATCATGATGCTGCTTCAGCGAGGACACTCAAAAGACTCACTGCTGCACCGCCAATGCCAACGGCACCAAGAGCTTCTCCCCATTTCTTTTTCCCTTGAGGACGATCCTCCCTTCTCGCGCTTCTCCTATCACGATCACGATCACGGTCTCGTTCACGGTCCCTATCGCGGTCACGATCTCTCTCGCGATGATAACGGTTTCCAGAGTCGTAATAGTAGTCGCCGTGCTTGTCGCTGCGTGAGTGCCGATCTCCACTGTCAGAATATCTTCGCGAACGTCGTGAGGACCTGGACGGGCTTTGACGTCGACGCTCACGATGATAGTCACGGTCGCGATGGCGATCATCCCTATATGAGCGGGGACTTCGACCATCTACCTCGTACGGCTCCGGGTTGAAGCGCACGTGATTCTCATTCTTGTTCTTGAGGATCGGTTTTGGGAGCGTAGTACTCGAAGGAGATGTCGGGTTCCTGCTAGGGGGGTTGACGATATACGGATAGCTCTTTGTACCCTTCTCTGAAGACCTATCTTCATCATCGTCTGAGCTATTAGTTTCATCGGAAACTTCACTGTCGTCTTCTTCCTCCCGGCTACTCTTTGAGTCTCGACGCTCGGAGTGATGTTCATGCCTATTAGAAGACTGGTCACGTCTTAACCGAGCAGCACGGCACGCGGCACTGTCGCGGGCGTACGCCGCAACTTGTTCTCTAGTCAAGCGACCCAAGACGGCAACGTAGTCAGGGCGGGCCTCGTAGCGTACACCCGCCCGTTCAAGGACCTCAGGGCTAACAAGTTGCCGTCTGATCCTGGTCCACTCTGCATTAGAGGGTATTTCCTGGCCCCATTGATCGGGAGCCAGTCTAGATGCACTGCTCCGAGGGCTACTACCATATGATGGTGGCCCACTGTTGAGGTGTTGGGGCATGGTGGGCATGAAGCGCGGAGATGACGCGATGTGATGAGCGGCTGGGGAGCCAGACAGCTCAGGAACATCCGGCAAATTGTTGGGTTGTAGATGTCTATGTCCAGGAGACAAACTGTATTGATCATGGGGCTGGACATTCAAATTTGCCATTCGAGTGTTGAGGTTATCCATGGCAAGGAGATCTTGGGTCGACACCAGAGCCATAGAGAAATCAGATTCATCGTCACCATCTCTTGGCGACGTTGAAATAGACTCTCTCGCAGTGTCACTATTTGACCGACCCCGGCCACCAGTGATAATAACAGGCGGGTATTTGCTGTAGGGGCTGCTGTCAAGCTCCTTCGGAGAAGCAGGCTGTGATCTTGCTTCATGTTCCAGAAGGCCTCTGACGGTGGGATAGTTACCACCGTATTGGTTCTGGACGGACTCGAGCTCACGAACGTAGGCTCGTAAAACATCCTAACGCTGTGTTAGTCGTAACGATCTACAAGACTACTTGATTAACACGTACTTTGTGTTTGCGTAGCACTTGAGGAGAGAACCCTCGATCTTCGAGCTCGACCTTGAACTCGCGCCAAAGACCATCTTCATCCTCGGTAAAACTACCTTCACTGCGATTTCGGAAGAGCTTTGTGGCAATTTCGTCAACTACATCCTTGATTTCTTCGAGGCCAGCTTGGCCTTCAACAACCCTGGTCGGTCTGTTCTCGGCATGCAGCTGGACTGCATCAAGAAACATTTCGACACTGGTCTTGTCACCCACCAGTTTTTGCTTCATGACTAACAGCTTTTCATCGCGAAGGCGCTCATCCTCTAGCATAACAGCGCGACCGTCTCCATACTTGTTCAGGAGGATTTCGAGCTGATCTAGACTGAAACTGCAGTCGTCGACGAGAGGCTCAAGCTGGCGTCTATAAACTGTTGAAAACGATGCGTGGACGTTGTTAAGGAGTGAATCCTGGTCGGCTGCTTCGACGCGAAGGTGTCGCAGGGCTATATGAAGATTTCTAACGGCATTTGCGACGTCGTTAAACGGAAGACCGGACTGTTTGGCGCGGAGGTAAAGAGTTCGGGCGTAGGCATCGGCAGCATCGATGCGTTGGACGGTTGAGCCGCCGCTCATGGCTTTAGTTTAAGCTCAGAAGAGCCTGGTACTATTGGTAAGCTGGGTGTATAGTTTAATATAATTCGTGATAGAGATTGTTGAAGTTAGAAGAGTGGGTGCTCCTTGATATTTGTTTATGTGAGAAGCAGCTATGTTCAAGCTGTGAGCTGGAAAGTGCAGAAGTTGGATGGATGCCAAGTAAATAGAGATAGATAAATATTTTCAGGGATAAGCAGAGAGCGGCAGGGTAAATGGAAGGGTTGGGTGGGAAGAAGGGAGTGGTAGTTGGAGGGAATAGTTTATCAGGTTATAGATAGGATCAAGTTCAAGTCCAGCTGGATGGTTGGGGAGGTACAAAGAAGTAGTATCTTTCGGCAGAGCAGGCACGCGGAAGAGGCGTAAGAGCATTGGTAGGTACGGATGGGCGAACCATCACTTGATTCAGGTGTGTGTGGGTGTGAGGTGGTGTAAAATTCGGGCTTAGACGTCCGTTATTGTAACTGTACAGGTGGTGATGTTTGAGATGGAGGGTGACCACCTGAGTCTAAGGTAGCGAGCCGCCCTCGTGCTTGCTTATATGGAACGGTATGGTATGGTACGGTACATGATTTTGAGCATATGATTCTATGTCTTTTCATGTCGCTCAGCATATTCTAATAAGCTTCGTGTGATGATGAGATCACCAATTCATTCATCACCATCTTCAGTCTCATTCTTGCCTCCAAAAGAAATTTATTAATGAAAATCTCAACGAGGGTCCCTACCCTACCTGTCCCTTGACCTACTCCCGGGGAGCAGTGGAGTAGCCCCCCGGTCTTTGTCCTGGTCTAGTGACGTAGGTAGCCGCTGTCTACGCTAATAGCCTTACATCATCGCCAGTGCACTTACAAGGCTGGTCTTTGGAGATCTCTGTAATTGCAAGGTTTGCTACTGGAATTTGATACTGGAATTAGATCGCCAGCTGTATCGAGGCCACCCTCTTGAATGTGCAGTATGCGCCTCCGTTTCAGTTTGAATCTCTGACGCTCCAATAGCTGGCTCTATAGATACGAGAGAAACCCGTTTACTCTGGTGTATTTGCCTCTAAGTTTTGACTGCGCCACCCGCTCGGCTACGGGGCATACGTGGGGCATTCTTGCTCATGGACCTGCTAGACCTGTCACTAATTTAGCGGCATCAGAAATCAGTCGCTATCAATATGACGAACATGAATTCAGGGACGAACGCATCCATCGGTCCCTCAAGTTTATCCGGACTGTCACAGTGACAGTGACAGACACAAGGGAAATGATCAACCGTTTCAACCTGCTCGACTCCTGTCTATCATTTCATCACCAGCTTCCAATTCGAGATGTGCTTCCAGCATCAAGACTTGCTTTCCAGTCTTGTGCTATTGGGACCATAAGCATCATCGGTAGGGCCCGACATCATCAGTCACGTCTTGCCTTCGTACTCGGCCTCGGCGTCTTGGCTTCGGCTTGGTGTCCATTAGTTTATGTTTTCTCCATTTGTCATCTTGTCTCCTTCTAGAACATGACTAAGTGTCGCAATGGGCTCCTCATTCGCCTCTAGCCTCGTCCTCTAAAAAACAACTCTTTTCTTTTAAGTCGCTGCTCTCCTCTCTAATCCATTCTTACAGCATGTCATCTCCACCAACCGAATGTAACGAGACTGATCTACAATGCAGGGCTCTTCATGTTTGTCGTGTCAACCATGTTTGAATTTTTTCTTTCCTTTCATTTTGCATGCAGGTTATTCTTGCATGACTTGTCCTTAACTCCACTACCCTTTGAACACATCCTCGGCTCACTGCAGCCTTCCTTTCAAACATCTACTAGGTATCATCTGGAAGTCCAGCTTCATGCATTAGCTAGAACGCTTGCATGCCGGCAGTGTTTCCGCGATGAGCTTTGACCATACCAGGCTGTGCTCGTAAATAAATTAAGTTAAAGAAGAGGGA
>JAALXK010000151.1:0-110097 GCA_012977745.1 Fusarium anguioides | reverse complement strand
GTCACGTCGCTTTGTTCAAACTCGTAATCGCCGTTGGGAGGGCTCAAAGGTGCAAGGCTGGCTTCGACGTCGTCGCTGTCAGGTTGATAGTGGCGGTATTCGTCCGGGGAATCGTGATCTGGAAATTCCGGGTATGGGGGCGGGGCATTATCGTAGCTAGACGAAGCTGGGGCGGGGATACGGCCCCGAGCTGCAAAGGCACCACTGCGTCTTGCGGTTTGTTTGGTGCGTGGTGTGTTTGCTGGTGCAGATTGAGACGCAGTGCTTGCGGCTCGACCAGGTCCTCGAGATGCACCGCCTCGAATGCAGCGCGCTGTTTGTTTCGTTGCGTATACTTTCGCTGGCCCTTGTTCAGGTTCTGGCGCTTTTGCTGGCGTTTTTGCCTTTGTAGGCGCTTTTGTCTTTGGCGTTGCCGCCGCCTTGGGCTTTTTAGCGGGTGCGCTGCTATCGTCGTCGTTTGCCTTTCTCTTGGTACCCGCTGCGGCCGTTTTCTTGGGCTCAGTCTTAGTAGCAGGTGTCGCTTTCGAAGGTGTCGCCTTTGTAGGAGTTTTGCTCGTAGCGCCCTTCTTTGCCTCGCGGTCGTTCTTTGTCCACTCCTTCTTCAACTTAGTCTCGAGTTTGCTGACATTCGCTGGCACATTCAAGTTCCCCGCGTTGACAGCATCAAACAATCGCATCCGAGCGACCGATTTGGTCTTTGACGGCGGAAGACCATAGTGAATAAGTTGAGCTTCGAACCAATGTGCAGGGTGATCTTTGTCGTTACCAGAGGTGAAATGTTCCTTGAGCTCTGTTGCCGTAGCGCGCCGATGTCGGTTCTGACCAGAGGCCTGGGCGAAAAATACTCCCTCGGCAAATGCGAAGCCGTCTTCAGCGACGGGAGGAGCTCCTGTCCAGGCGCTGGTGGATGCCTTGGGAGGCATGATGCAAGTGATCCCTTTTCGCGTGATGGATTGGTTTGACTGCGGGGAGTTTGATGAAGCTGAAGGTAAGCGAGAGATGACGGGGTTGCACAACCACAATAACTATGCTTGCTTTTTCTTTACACTATTATTTGTGCTCTTACATTGGCCAACACCATGCATATCAACCTAAATAGATGAGCAGGCGAAAATCAATGTTTCCGCATAAAGTCTGATGTGCCTATACCAAATTATATCTCTTCTGCCTTGTTCTTCTCCGTATACATATACTTAGCATTCTGGTTATCCCCATTCACCTGGAATCCACCAGAGCAATGGTTTTGATTTCCTCTTCCCCCATGATAAAACTGATTCCCTGGACCACTATTGTTCAACACCACACTGGCATTCTTGTCTTCTTTCAGAGATGGGTCTACTCTCTTCACCTCGTCCAGAGCTTCTTTCAGAACCTTGGTTTCATCGCTGCTGACGAATGGTTCAATAGCTACTTGACTCGCGCTCGTCAGCAGCTCTACCATGATCGTCTCAACTCTCTTCCCATCACAGTTCTTGACAGCCGAGGCATAGCGTTCAAACTTGACGTTTATCTCGCCTTCTTGTGTAAATGTGTCGAAGAGATTCTCGATACTTCTGAGTTGTCCGCAGCTTTCATCTGATACATGTTTGATAGTTGGGTACAGCTCCTTCGTTTCTTCTGTTTCTTCCTTGTTGGATTTCAAATAGGTTCGTGTAGAGTTGAAGACTTGGCCTAAAACTGGAAGATGCTTTGACACGACGCCGAATGCTTCGGGGATGCTTGTCATATCTTTTGGTATACAGCATGACTCGGTGGCCTGGCCAAGAACGAAAATGGCCGTCTCGAGAGCCCGGAGGACTTGAGGCTTGGATATCTCTGCGCTCGACATCTCGAGTGGGGTTGTCAATGGATTTACTGACTGATAGTATTCAGGCAGACTTGAGAAAACATAAAAATCTTGTATTGAGGACAAACTGCACGATATCAAGAGCAATGAGTTCAAGACAAGATTTATATTTTACAGCAGTCTCCGCAAACGAGGCTCTGCTATATCCTTCGGCTGACCAGCCGACCTCCAGCATAATCTTGGCAGCATGAATTTTCGGATAAGGCTCACAGTCGAGCGGCGGGGCTCTCATGCTGACTGCATAAATACCGCAGCCTAGACATGGGACAATTCAGTGGATGGCAAGGCAGATGGACACATTTTTCAGGCTGTGGTTACAATTTACAAAAACAAATTTTCAACCGCTGATCGAAGTAGCGTCGGCGCCAGGCTTCTATCACATCTGCCAAACAGGGTTGGTATCATCTGACCCTTGCTACATCAGTCTTTGGCATTTTTGTTACAACTGAGATTAAAGGAGAAACTCGATTTATGTTGCTGTAATGTCGGGTGCAGAGATCATCGGCCTGATCTCCGGGATCATCACCCTCGTGGAAGCCTCCATCAAACTATACAATACCGCCAAGGATTCGTCCGGTCTACCCCCGTCCCTCAAAGATGCAGCGTCTCGCCTCCCACTAGTACAAGACAGCCTTACAATAGCATCTCATGGGATACAAGAAGGGTCCCAACTACCAGAGTCATATGCGTCACTTGAAACAGTGCTGCAATCATGCAGCGACAAAGCTACAGACCTGCACCACATCTTCGAGACTATGCTACCGCGCACGGGATCATCACGGACTCATAGATATCTCAAAGCTGTGAGATCCTTTCCTCAAACTGATAGGGCCAATACGTTGGTTGAGGGGATTTTGGGAGATTTGCAGGTTATTACCTTGAATCATGTTGTTAAGGCTGCAACAAGGGAGCAGATCAAAGAGTTAATGGATGCTGGAGCAAAAAGATCTACTGGTGGAGAATCAGAGGTAGTCTTGAACAATACTGGCGTTGGCAGGCAATATGTTCATACGGGACAGGGTGATCAAAATGTTGCAAGTAATACGGCAACACAGATCAATGGGAGTTTCAATGGTGGGACGTTCAATTTTACCCAAAGATAATGCAGTTACTCTATCAAGGAAGTTTGGACTTTTCCACGAGTCATATCGTTACATAACTCCTTAATGCCACAATAAAAGTATCAAGGGCAACGTACATTAGTCAGGAGAATGGAGCCTCTAGATTCCAAGAATATCTAGTACATATAGTCATCCATCACAAACGTAGACCTCTCCTTTTCAAGTAACACCTTGATCAAAGCATGCTCCCTACTCTGATGCCCCTGGGCTTCAATCAAATCCATAGCTGAGTAGCCATGTTCATTCCTAACATAAGGCCCAGCGCCTTGAATCAACAATTCTCTTGTTTGTGATACTCTCCCAAGATAAACAGCCAACATCAACGGCGTGAATCCCGAGTGAGTTAGAGCCTCTATATCCGCTCCTCCAGCTCTGAGCAACCTGATCGTCTCTTTGTTCGCTTCAGTGCTGTTGACAGCGTGGTGGAACACTGTATAGCCTTGCGAGTCGATCTGGTTAATGTCGTTGGTTTGATAAATGAGTAACTCAAGTCCTTCGTTGAAGCCTAAACTTGCTGCATGGTGAAGTGGTGTCATACCAGTTGAGTCTTGGTGTTCGCATGATGCTCCATTGGTGATCAAAGCTCGCACCATAGGTTGGTTCTTTCGTAAAGTTGCTATCGTGAGTGCTCGGTTACCTTTATCATCTGGCTCATCGATGATCTTCTTGATACAGCCTCTCGATGCCAGAAGTTTCACTATGTCCTCCCAGCCTCCCAGCACAGCGTAGTGCAGAGCGGTAAACCCGGCGTTGTCTTTGAGCCCAGACTCGACACCATTGTTCAACAAGAACTCAGCCTCCTTTAATCGTCCGCCCCAACAAGCTCGGTGCAATGAAGTCATGCCTTTCTCATCGAGGCCAATAATATCTGCTCCATGTTGACAAAGCAACCATGCAATAGAGTACTCTCCCTTTTGCAAAGCCAGATCGAGAATACTAGGGACATTGATGTGCCTGAGTTTCACGTTTGCCTTGTTAGAAATCAGCAGCCAGACTATGTCTTTGTTCCTGGCTTCGATGGCGTAGTGCAGTGGTAACCAGCCCTTGCTATCCTTCTGGTCTACTCGGGCGCCTTTTCGAATGAGGAACCAGACCATGTCTTCGTTCTTCTCGCGGATGGCCTCAATAAGCGGTGTCCATCCATCAGGGCATTTCTCGTTCACATCGGCTCCATGCTTAATCAGAAGTCTGATTGTTGCATGCTGTTTATACTCGAAAGCCCACTGTAGAGCAGATTTCCCGTCTTTGTCTCGTTGATTGGCATTGGCTGGATTGGGATGTCTTTCCAGCAAGTTTTGAAGCACAACTAAATTCTCGCTCTTGACAACATGTAGAACTGGAAGCCAGTCGGTCCTTGTAGGCTTGTTAAGATCTACACCTCTTTTCAAAAGGTAGTGGATCAAGTAGTAGACGTGGTTCCTCACTGCATCTCGAAGAGGTGTCCATCCATCGTCAGAAGATTGTTTGCTGCCGTTGTGATCCAATCTGTGAATCATGTCATGGCCGTGGTAGAAGACTTCTCTCAAAGAGGTCCAGCCTGGAGTCACTTCCACGTTTACATCTGTCTGGCTCTTGATCAACAGCAGGGCTATCGACGTCGGTCCATACCGAATGGCAGACGATAACGGCGTAAGCCCTTTGCTTCCCTTGATGTCGATCCTAGCCCCACCACGGATCAGGGACTTCACAGCGCGCACGCCTTCGATTGTAGGTCCCATGAGTAGCTTGTGAAGAGCAGTATCGCCGGTCCTGTCACGAACATTGGCATCCGCTGACTTCTGAACCAAATAATCTAGAAGCTTATATCTGCCATATATCGCAGCCCAGTGCAAAGCGGTTTGACCATTTGAGCACTTCGAGTTGATGTCAATGCCTGATCCGAGGAGGCGTTGGATCCATTTCAGTCTGTCGAAGTATACCGCGGCATGCAACCCTGTCATGCCATCCAAGCTAGAATCAAAGGATCCCGGATATATCTTGAACGCTCTCGCCAAGCTGGTGCTGTCCAATAGGAATTTCTTTACCAGCTTCTGTAACTCTGCATCAAATGGTTCGCAAACATGGGAGCACCAGTGGGTTGCAGAGTAGTCAATGAGAGAACTTTGTGCTGACCCATCCTCTCCTAGCAAAAGAGAGCTCAAGCATGTTTTGGCTATTCTTAAACCAGGATGCTTAGAGAACATCTCGTGGTTTTGTAAGTGGCTCCTTAATGACTCGTGAACCAATTTGAGGGTTTTTGTCTCGTGGTCCTCAACTACCAACCCGGCACATGAGGATAAGATCGCATCTCTTTGCGGTCTATCATCCTTAAATTTCTCCCCTTTGCATTTTTGAATCGCAAAACTGTCCACAACTTGATCGATGGTTAGGCCAGCCTTTGTATGAACTACCCAAGTAAACACATGCTTGGCCAGTTCAATTTCGAAAGCGCTATCGCTGCGAAGGATTCTTCGGATAGACGCCTCAAATGCCCGAGATGGTGTTGCGGGAAGGTGTTGTAGTGCCTTTTTCATATCAGCCAAGGTGCCTTGCTTGCTGAGGTTATGTAAATGTAGCTTGGCAAGTAGGAACCTGGGATGTGTTGGTCAATCAGATCAGTACTTGCGGTATCATTATTACTTACATCCCTTTCTTTAATGCCATCTCAGTCACCTTTTTAATAACTTCTTCTTGGTCCTTTGGATTTGCCAATACCCCTCCAAGTTCCTGGTCCTTGTCAATTTGATCTTTGACAAATGTTCTTATATCCTGCTGCCGTGGCGTAACTCGTAGCGTTTGGCTAATGCCCAGCCCATTGATCAATGAATCACTTCTTGACGTGAAAAGAACTCTGATGTTCTTCGGTAGTTTCCGTAGGGCTTCCTGTATAATCTGTCGAGTCTTTTCGTCTTTGCTATTCGTACAGGTATCAAGAGCGTCAATGACCAGATAGACGGTTTTGAAAGATGCGGCCTGAGCTTTGAACAAGTTAAAGTATTCGAGCGGGTGAATTGGTGACGAGCCACGGAATGACTTATTGAACTTTGTTTTCAGTTCTTGAGCAAGACAGCTATTTTCTCCTTTTTCGAGAAGTTGTGATAATAGTGTCGACCATATTCGCGCAACTGGGGGTGAGTCGTCGTCTCCTTCGTGGAAGTAGAAGTAAATGCAAGCAGTATCCTTTTTCTCCTTGATCTCAGCTCTTAGGGCGTCTATTATGATTGAACTTGAAGCTGGAGTATTAGTAGAGGCTTTTGAGAAAGAGTCAAAGAGGTAACAAACACAAGCACTGTCTTTCCGGACCCCACTAGATAACAAGATTATTAGTGTCACGGATCGGGTTCAAAGGTTTCATGAGACTACTCACAGATTCCGTGTATCCCAAGGCAACGATGAGACATGACGGAAGGATCTTTCCAATATTGTACTTCTTTGCTTTCTAAAACCCATTTTCCTGTGTCTGAACTTCTTTGGTTGAAAATCTCCAGGTGTTGAAAATTAACGTCCAGAGGTGAATAGTCCTCTTGGCGCATTAGCCACTCAATTAAGACGGTTGCTTTATCTACCAGTTAGTAAAGGCCTTTTCTTCATGTCCTTAAACCTACCAGTTGGCTCAGCTGACTCTGTCTTGGGTACGTTCAATGCTTGGGCCAAGTGATAAACTGATGGTATTGCATGGCCACCAGCTTCCAGATTGAGCGCAAAGGTGGTGGTATACTGCCGGTTATCATTAAGCTGTACTCCATTGCTGCTCACCACATTCTGATCTCCAGCTCCTGGGCCTAGGTATTGATATCCTGACGCAGTGTTTGAGGCTGAAATATCTGGCCTTAGGTCTTCAGATGTTGCCGAGGCCATTTTGACTGGTCTTGTTCAATTCCAATTCCTTCGCCTTTGAGAAAGAAGACAATGGAACAATAGAAAATCGCAAGGTTCTTTCTATGTCATGGTTGAGGAACAGTTAAAGCAAGCCAGGCTGAGAGCCTGAAACACAGCCATAAGCGCTAACCGGTTGTTGTAGCTATCCCTGCTTGAAAACTGGAGAGCCAAGACACAAAGCGCTTAATAGGTAGGTCATCCGACTGAAGCCTGCATAAGAACTCGCTAAATGTCACTCAGCCGCACCGGAATGGAACGCTGGTCCGTCTTGGTTCATGGGGGTTGAAAATGCCTTGTTGCACTCCTACCCTCTACGAAGTAAGCCGTGGGCTCCCTCAGTTCATTCTGGGGAGTTCCGTCAGAAATCAAGTCCCTCATATCTTCTTACGTTGTTCTCATTCTCCTTTCATCTTCTGTGCAACTGCTAATTCTTGACCTCCTTGTACCACGCTGTGGAATGCTCTATTGCTCCGATCTCTGGACTCAGTTGTGAAAGACAATAAGATCATGCTCAAACAAAGGCCGAGACCAACCACACGTTTCCCGCCTCCTCGTGTCGCGCCAACTCCCCCAAGCCGCGGCGTACGGGGTGAAAGAAATACGGCGGAGACAACTGTCTCCTCCCAAAGCACTGCACCGAGCTATAGCGACGACGACTGGCTTGACGAGGTTGACGACGCGTCACTCCAGCCATCAGATAGTGCTTCAGCTTCCGCAGCACCTGACGATAATTTCACCGCATCAGCTGCTCCTGGCCCCAATCTGCCAGGGCATCGCGGAATGGACCCTTCACCTCAAGGCTGGACTCCCAATGGTTTGGGCGGCCAACCCTTAGTTCCACACAATGGGATGTATTACCCAAGCCAAGGTGTAGGACATGGACGGCCGCAGCAGGCTCATCCTAGTTACAACACATCTGGAGGGTACAACCCGAATGCCGTGAATCCTCCAATGGGTTATCCCTCCAACAATGTTCAATATCCCGTGGCTCCAAATATTCAGGGCATGGGAGCGTCCGGCGCTGTCGGTCACCCTCAGGCCTACCCGTATCCTCCTAATCCAAACGGTTATTACCCTTACCAGACATTACCACCGGCACCAGGGCCACCTCCTCCTGTGTCTGAGATTTCAACACCTCGCCCATTACCAAGGGAAGATCCTGAAAAGATTCGTCTTCAGGCGGAGATTGCTGCTTTCAAGGCCATGGAGGAGAAGACTAAGGCAGCTGAAAAACAAAAAGAAGCTGAAGTTCAAATTCGAAAGGAGGCTGAAGAAGCCTTTTATCGAAGAATGGAAGACATGAAGCTAGCTCAAGAAGAGGCCAAGAAGGAGATAGAGAGGGCTAAGCTTGAGGCAGAGAGAGTCGGTAGGGAGAGACTTGAGGCTAACAGAAAGGCCGAAGAGAAGCGAGAACAAGAGCATGCTAAAGCCATGGCGGAGGCTGAGAGAGCAGCAATGGAAAGATTGCGAGCTGAGAGGGAAGCAGAAGAAGAACGATCCAAGCGTTTCAAAGAGTTTGCAATGAACCTTGAGAAAGAAGTTCGAGTCAAAGTTGAGATGGAAAAGAGAGCCGAACTTGCTGAGCGAGAAGCAAAAGCAAAACAGAGCGAGGATCTTGAGAGGCTTGCCAAGATGAAAATGATAGAAAGCATGGATGAAATCGTTCATTTGACCAAGAAGAGAGTCATGCGAGACTTTCTCGCAGATACCGAATCTGTAGGACCAAAGGAAAGACAGGGCTGGATGATCGAGACACGACACAAGGGAGAGGCCGAGAGAATCATGTTAGAGAAAGACGACTTGACAGACAAGGACTTACTTACGATACAACGATCAACCAGACCGCCACGACCAACTGCCTCAACTGTTCATTCTGCCCCAAACGCATCGGTAAAACTTCCGGGTAAAGCACCTCCTCCTTCATGGAAGCCTGATGAACATCCTTATGTACCCGAGGTTCCAGGATCAGGGTCTGAAAGTGATGACGAGGGTGTTCCAAGCACGGCGAACACATCAGGTCGCTCCAGAGCTGGCCGCAGAGGTCAGCCGTACCGGTTGAAAAGACGTTTACAATCCCAAGAAGCATATTCAGATGCCGAGATATCGCGCCTTGAACGGTTGGCCGATCATATAGCTGATCTCGTTATGGAAAGGCTGATGGAATCTCCTGTTCCTGTAATGAGGCGACGCTCTTTGCATCCTCATCAACATTATCGCCAACACGTTCGCCCTGCTCCGAACCCATTCGTTATAGGCCCGGAGCCTTATCCGGGTCAGCGTGAGATTACCCAAGAAGAGAACTCAAACTACTTTCCTGAAGGGGTGCCACCTCCATGCGGACCATCTCGGCGATTCTACAAGCCCTCTAAACCAGAGCATTTACGCGGGCGAAGCATCATAGGTTCTACCGGAGTGCCATCCATCAATATTCCTGCAGAAGAAAGACCTTCTTCTCAAAATGCGGCTTCTATCCCTACTAGCAAAGGTAGATCATCAAGTCAGCTCACTCCACCACAGCCACTAGAAGACTGGCCCGAGAATAGCCAAGCTGGTGGTCCGTTCGGGTCAGAAACTAGCTATACTGGCACAGTTACTCAAGAGACCTTTACACCAATGGATTCCATGGGACATGGTGGAGATGGCGAGGGAGGATGGAAGAATCCCAAGGCATGGATTGATCAAGTTATTGATGATCCTAAAGAGGTGATGAAAGCCAAGAAGAGGCTTGGTGAGGCAGAAAAGGAGGATGTTGGTAGTTATTTGGCAAAGCAGGAGGACGGAAGTGATCTGGACAGGGCGTATAAGTATGTTTTTCAGGACTCAGAGTCGTCATCGGCAAGGCCAATGGTTAGTGTTGGATACTAATCAGTAACGGGAAAAGACCTCAAGTGGACTCATGGCAGTTAGTTCAAGAATCTCCAGTACCCTTGAGTGAGGAAACTGCGGGGATGACAAAGGAATAAGGCTTTCAGCTTGATGTTAACGTGTTGGACAGGATTGTTATGATCTAATACAGCTGCACACATATACTAAATACATTCCCCTAGCCTTTTCCTTCAATAATCCTTGTTGGGGGAGAGCCAGTTATATGCAAGTCAGGATTATACATGGAGTGGAAGCCGGAAGCCGGGTGCTTAGACCCCCACCTCCATCTGTTAGCTAGGTTCCTCGCACGCACCCCTCTCTCTCCTCTGCACACTCCCTTCCATATATCACTTTTCTCACTATTGGCAGCTTTCTTCTGACAGGTTACTAACTAAAATCTTACAGCATCGTCCTTCTATGGTATCCCGTCTAGTAGGGCACACAAAACATCGGACGCAAGCTCGCAAGCTAAGCAGACCCGCATGCGCCGTCTTATGACCCCCGAGAGCCCGTCTACGGTATTGTATTATAAAAGAGAATGCTCATATGTTCTACCTTCCCTTCTTACCTTCGCCACTACAACCATTCAAATATCACATTACCAACGAACCATGCTCAACTTCTTTCAAATCGACAAGACGACATCTCTTCCACAAGTCTTGGCCATTGGTCTAATCGGCCACGGCGGAATGACCCTAAACCAATTGAATGAAGCCACGCGCAAAATTATAGGAATCTGCAGCGACCATGGCATCGACTTCGCCGCCTACTTCATCCCAGCTGAGCCGTCAACGGAAGATTGGCGTGAATTGCAACAGAAGCTGAAAAGCAAGGCATGGAAAGTTGTTTCAATCGGCAGCGGTCTCAGAATAAGTGGCAATCATAACCGCCTATTGGAGGATGTGGTCAATAATGTTCTTTCAACGGTTCATCCGATGCCCAAGTTGGCTTTTCCAACTTTGCCTGAAGAGATGATACCAACTTTTAAAAGGCTTCTGCAGTCGGATAAATAATCGTCAAAGGCGGTCTAAGAATGGAAGAAGGGCGATATCTGAGAAGTCGATCTGGCTGGCTGGGTGATTATTGCCGTTTAGCGAAACTGGTGGTGGACTCATATTTTCCAGTACTCTTGAGTAGCTGAAAATCCACACTTTACTTGACTTGGTACAAATACGTTATCTGGCTGGTGCTAGTTCGGCAAAGATGCCAGTAGGAGCTTGGGAATTTTATGTGTTGGGCTCAGTACTTATGTTGATTATCTTGGCTGAAAGCCAGGTTCGCTCCATCGAACCCAATACAAAATGCTAGCTTGCGGAGACCTACAATGATTTATATACCGCTTGATTATTGCGCAACGAGCTGTTTCATTAGATTCAATGGGATTTTCTATTACGGTGAGTTGATGCATCTCATATTCGCATAATCGGATTATTTCCTCAGTTATGTCACTACGGATGATGCGGCACAAATCTAGTGACATAATCCTTGTCGCCGAGCAATAGAATTGCATATTTTTAGACAACGGCTCACAAATAAGGTTGCAGCTCATTCAGGTTTAAAATCTTGGCGTGATGCTTAATCGCATCAAGCATTATCCGTTGAATTGTTTCATCGCATCTTGATTCAGCTCTTCCAGGGCCAAACAAACAGGAAGTGGCCCCTGTAGATTATGACAACGAAGCACAAATGACGTCAGAAGTGCTCCAGACTCTTGAGCTACTGCATCACCATAGACTGAGCATAGCCTAGACCTTGGGTCGGGCCATTCACCATCGACAAACCCCGCAGAGCATAGCTTCACCTCCAAAATCATCGTCATCGTCATTATTTATATGAGATTTCTTTTACTTTTCTCTTGAACCTCTTCCTTTCATACACTGCTCTTCAAATAATTCATCATGAACAACATGTCATCTCTCACTGAAAGCCTCCAGGCCTCTGGAGGCGCAGAATCTGCAGGTAGGTCGTTACTCTATGACGTGGCAGGTTTGTCTTGCTGAACTTTCTAGGCTTCCTCAACGACATCATCGCCCAACTATGGCCCAACATCAATGTCGCAGGCGGCAAGATGATCAAAGATATCGTCGAACCCATGCTGGAGTCCATGCTCCCCGGTCCTCTCGCCAAGCTTAAATTCGTCAAGGTCGAGTTTGGACCAAACCCCATCAAGTTTTCTAATGTTGATGTCCACCGAACTGAACTCGAAGGCATCAAGCTTGATATGGATTTGGACTGGGATGGAAAATGTGATTTTGAGCTTGACGCAAGCATGGTGCCCAAGATTGTAAGCATCACTGCATTTCCCCGCCATGGCTGACCTCAACCCAACAAACCACTAACATTTTGTGCTCCAGGGTATCGAGCATGTTAAAATGAAGGGACGATTGTCCATTCTGCTTTGCCCTTTGACAAACGTCATCCCTTTGGTATGAGCTTCCCAATCCAGCTATAAGCCTCAAACTGACATCAATCATCAGATCGGAGCTGCCCAGGTGGCATTTATCAACCCCCCAGAGCTATCTCTCGACTTTACTGACGCAGCTAACATCGCTGATTTCGCGTTGATCGATAGGACCGTTCGCAAGGTCATCCAAAACATCATCGCCTCGATGGCGGTCCTCCCCAACCGTTTCCTCGTCAAGCTCGACTCCTCCAACGACTACTTCAAGACCTTCCAGCCCCATCACGGCGTTCTCCGCCTTACCATTGACTCAGCTACTGAGATCACAGGCGAGAAGAAGAGCGGTGTCAAGAAGCTACTCCAAAAGATTGTCAAGGATGTTCCCGATGCGTACTGTAATGTCAGTGTTGGTGCCGAAGGAGAGTGGCGTACTTCAACCATCAAAAACAAGCACGATCCTCAGTGGAACGAGACACACGACTTTCTCGTTACAGACTATGAGCAGCGCATTTCGATTGATGTCGATGATGATGACTTGGGCGGTGATGACGATATTGGAGTCGCCCACACGACTGTCAAGCAACTTCTCATGAATGGTGGCACGCAGGAGCTTACTCTGTCGCACAACGGCCAGGAGCTCCCAACGAAGCTGACAATTCACGGAAAGTTCTTGAAGTTTGTTGGTGAATCCAACAGCATTTCAGCCAGTAGCCAACATGAGGGAGAGATCTGCGGTCTCGCTACCGTGCTCATTGCAAGTGTGAGCGGTCTCCAAGGCCAACGTGACGAACTCAAGCCTAGCGTCAAGGTGAACTGGGGTGACAAGGAGTTTGTGACTCCCGTAAAGAGCTACACTCCCGGAACTGATATCTTCAACCCATCCTATGACACAGCCTTCCGATTCCCTATTACAGCTGATCAGCTATCCAACCCTCAGAGCTTTAAGTTGACTTTGATGAACGGTAAGGATGAGCAGGGATCGTTTGATATTCCCTTCGACACTGTGTCAGGTGCTGAGGGTATGAACCGTGAGGAGGAGTTTGATGTTGGATCTGGTGCTGCTATCAGAGCTCGCGTTTCTGTCCGTGGACTTCAGCTCGCTGAGTGATGGAGTTGTATTACCCTTACAAAATGATACGCGATTACGCATAGTATGAAATTAGCCAGCAATAAAATATTGTTACCCGCACAGCATGACATTTCAATCAAATATCAAAACCACGATACATATTTCAACACTTATTGAATCCCATTTTCATGTCTCCTGATCATCTTGCCGCTTGAAGAAGAATTTATCTAAAAGCTCAATATATGTCTTGTCCCCTGATCTCGATGCTTCAACTCCGGCACATCCAGGTCGGACTTAGGTGGCTGAGGTTGAAAATAGCACACGCCACAGCATAATACAGCCAATAGCATTCGTTCAGATCAACGCATATGCGTAGAACTCATACGCGCTAAAACGACGAGGCAGATTTCATGTTTCTCATCCTTGTCCGAATGCCGCATCTGCGATTTCTATTCTACAAAAGTCTTCTTCTGATGTGCTCACTGAACTTTCTTCAAATTTCCTCGGGTTCACTGAAGACTTGGAAATCACATCACGTACACCACCAACATCCGAGCCTTATTCTGATCAAGCGCATACACTTCAAGTTGGCGACTTGGTTAGATCTCATTGAAAAGTCAGTCAAATCATTTTCTTTTTATCTTGTCATACTTCTCCGAATGCGGGCATATTGACCATTGTCTAGTTAAATTTCCGTCAGATCTCAGGGAATGCTATCATACTCCGAGACTAATCGCTGTTGGAATTTCTAAAGTCAACATCAAGCGCACCTCATGGGATCGTTTGCTTCTGGCAACATCAACTGGCATCTTGATCGGGACCAATATCTTCTCCCAGAGGCGTCTTTAGAAGACGTTCCTTCTTTGGTAGGTAATACAGCAAATTTCACTTCTTTCTCCTCCTTCAACCAGTAACATCCATATTATTCCGACAACTCCCCAAAAGCTACATCTATCTATGGCTGCGATACCGGTCTTCATCGGTGATCCCATTTCCCTTAGTCATTCAGCATCGAAGTTCTGGGAGTCCCAGGATTCTTTCCTGGATTCCACTAGTATTCGTGAATGGTATATGTTGTCCCAAGTTGAAGATTTCGTTCGGCATGCCGAACGACTGCCCGACAGCCAAGACCATGGAGAAAGACAGAGGTTGGATGATCGGAGGATCTTCATGATCTTGTCACTCATAGAAAGGCTTGACGAAGTCGAGAAATTTCTTCAGTTCTCTGATGACGCCCTGCAACTTCCGCCCACCTCCATGCCCAACCCACCGTTCTACGACTTCGGAGGTTCTGAACAACAGATCTTCGATTCTGTCGAGAAGTTCAAGAATGGCGGGGCTGGGTGTGTATCTCGAGTGACAATTTCTCCCTGTCATTTCCTTAGGTCTTATCAGGCGACGGGTCAAACATACCAATTTGCTGTAAAGGAGCTTAAAACCGGAAGTTACGAAGACTTTTCTCGAGAGCGCGATATTCTCAGCCGCTTCTCTCAAAGCTCTCATCCACACATTGTTCCCCTTTTGGCTTCCTATCGAATGAGAAACCAGTACCATCTTGTCTTTCCGTGGGCCGATTGCGATCTCGCCACCTATTGGACCAAAGAAAGACCGGGAGACGGCAAGACCGGGCTTCGATGGCTTATAGGTCAAATGAAAGGACTTGTTGACGGGCTACATCACATTCATTCAACCTGTGGACATGGTCAAGAGCTGGGCGGGTACGGTGTTCATGGCGACCTCAAACCCGAAAACATCCTTTGGTTGAAGGAGGTTGATCAGAATCCCAGATTCGTCATTTCGGATTTTGGATCATCCTCCTTTTACCCTCCGGGCTCGAGCCGCAAAGGCAGCCTGAAGGGTCTCAAGCACACGCCAGTCTACAGGGCTCCAGAGATCCACACCACATCTAAAGGCCTTGCGCAGGCCTACGATGTCTGGAGTCTCGGCTGTGTTTTCGCTGAAGCATGGGTCTGGTTTCTTGAGGGGAAACACGGTATCGCGAAGCTAGCCGAGACTCGACGCGACAAGCATAACAGCCTGAACCGGGATGCTTTCTTCCGGCTCGAGTTTGATAGACGTGGCGGTCTCAGGGCACATCTCAAGCAGGAGGTTCAGAACGTAGGTTTACCAGCCCTTTTCGTAATATTCATAACTCTAATTGATATGTCTAGCTGCTCGTTTCTCTTCGAGACCATCCCCGGTCAAGTCCGTGCACCGACGATATGCTCCATGTCATAATGGAAGGAATGCTCAATACTGAGATGCATGAGCGTATGTCGGCTCGTGGAGTCTACGATGCCCTGTCGGAGGTGTACAGTAAGCTTGAAAATGACCCAGCTTACTCCGAACCACGGAACGATTGTATGGACATTGAAATGGTAGGATAGCCGTATTCCTTGTCTTATATTCGACACCTGTGTGATATCGCTCACTCACACATAAATAGGCTCTTTCCTTAAGCACTCCGTATTCTACGACAAGGAGTAACTCGCTAACGACATCGGGGTTGCAGGTCTACACGAATCAGAATGCCAGCAGACGGCTCGATAACACGGTTGACGCCAACTATTACTCGAACACGACCACCCAAAGCTTTAGGGAGGCCAGCAACTCGAACTCGGGAGTTAAATTTGCCTGCCCTTTCTATAAGGCTGGGATTTCAGCTTCAGTTCACCATCGAGCGTGTGAGGGTCCAGGGTGGACTCGTTTGAATAGGGTGAAGTACGGTGGTCTAGACTTTTCAACGCAGAGGTTATGGCTAATTCAAACTACTTAGGGAACACCTCTTACGATCCCATCTTTTGAAGGGAGATAGGGGAAAATACGTCTGCCGACGATGTGACTCGAGCTTTGAGACGGATGAGCTTCTTTTAGATCATCAGCATCAAGACTTGCCCTGTGCCAAGAATACGACGGAGTCCACTTACGGCATGCTCACTAAGGATCAAGCTGCAAAAGTCCGGTCGTCAAGGAAATCATCTAAAAGATCAGAAGAGGAGCGATGGTTCGATATCTACAGACTCATCTCCCCAAGCTACAACAGGATGACGGATAATATTTCGCCATGTAAGTGTTCCCTAAACTCGGTATTTAGGTAGCCCGAGCCTACTCTGAGGATAAGCCCAAGATAGACTTTGGCGGGCCCAGGTTAAAGCATGTTGGAAACTAACTAACTGGTTTGTAAGACCATGAAACCAACTCGACGTCTGTCAGCACTCTCAACTCGACTAGCTCGAACGGCATATCTCAGTTCAAAGATTTTCTTTGCCAACAAACAGTCGAGGAATACGTCGCTGAATTAGCCAGCGAGGGAATTACAGTTTCTCCAGAAACAGCTGCTGTTCTCCTCAGAGTACATGTCAAGAAGATTGACACGTTCAACGAAACCATGCGACAACCTGCTCATATGTACGGAATTCCTGCAGATGTCAGCCATGACAAAGCGGTTGCTGGAAGCGGCCCGTCCACTCAGGAGGGAGCTCTTGGGTCACCCTCTAATCTTCTCAACCAGGTCCAGTTCCTGGCTGATTTTGACAATGGTGAGGAGTATCAGGACCTAGCTGGGGTCTGAAGTCAGGGTAGGTACAGATGAGTTTATGCAAGGTCTGGGCAGGTCTTACTAGGGATTCTGAAAGTTGATTGGTTTGGTATTACCTATGCTGGCTACAGTCTATCCTTAAATGCCAGCTCGTCGCTCGTTATATAGCAAGTTCAGTTTGTTTTCATATTGTGTTCCATTTTTTGGCTTGACATAGCTTCTCGTGAAATTTCAGAAAACGCTTGTTTAACCGCTTTAGTCCTGATACATTCGTAGGTACTTTGTCTTCGGAACCTGGAAGGTAGACCAGGTGGAGTTATTAGACTAATATCGTGACACTCCCATCAGATTTGGTAGACCGCCTCTGTTTACTAACTTGAAAGGGATAGAGAGAGCCCGAAGCAGTATCAGAAGTCGCTAATATCAGGCACGGGCTGGATCTTCACCTTAGACCCTGCGTCGAAGAACGGGTGTCCTGGTGCAGTGCCGCGCATGTGGATCGCAGGGCGAGATTTTACTGAAACTCCACAGTAGCTACCAGCTACTATTCAGGCTTTACAGTTCTTACAAATCTAACTTGGCAGTGCTGTCGTAGTCTTGTTCTCATATGAGTCTAGGCTAGCATCTCAGCCGCAGAGGCACAGAAAGTATAATTTATGCTTCATATAGCCTCAGATGTAAGTCAAGAAAGACTCAGGGGGTAGTTTTCAGCTCACTCCTCAATGAGAAAACACACCCTCAAGGAGACAAGAGTCAAAGGGAAGAAGGAGATACGAAGGGACAAAAGAGCCAAGCCAAAAGCGTTGAAACAAACAGCTGGGCTTAAGCCATTGATGGCAGGAGTGCCAGCAACAGGCCTCGTCTATCGAAATATCGAGCAACATTTGACCCCCACGGACTGTGAGAGGGTCTTATCTTATTTGTAATATCCCAGCTTGCAAATTGTATTGGACAAAATTCTCAGTTGCAGCCGGACCGGAGAAGGTGGATGTGAGTTTGTGTAAGAAATAAAGTGAGAATCCATTACTGCAAGCCATATCACCAAAAAAAACCAGGATTTTGGGTGAGGCAGTGAATGTAACAAACGAAGGGGATGCCGGGAGGTCTCCGAATCAGCCATGGGTGCACACTACGCAGACAGGAATCAAGCAATAGGACCGGTCTGGTCTCATGGCCCTGTTCGAGTCATCAAGGACATCCTTCATCTCTGGCACATGCATGCATGGCCTGCGTGGTCCATTGTTTGTTGTGAATTACGATAGTAGGAAGACTGGAAGAGTGAAGCGGTATAACCCTGTCGAGTTGAAATGGCGACTCGGCTGATCGAATAGGAGGGCCTTGTTGGTACAAGATAAGTGGATACGTCGCGGAGTCGGTCACTACTCCGTAGGAAATGAGTCCGGCTCCGCGAGTTACCCTAAGCCTAGGTCAAGATGGGAAATTGAGGTGGTGATGCATTTTAATGTCTCATACTAAGCTTACGTTGGCCTCCAGAAGCACAAAATCATGATTCATTGCATTTCATGATATGATACCGGCATATTTTCAATATCTACTCAATTCAATGAAGGCTTAATTACTTGCATTCCTAGTGTTACATTGGACATCTTCAGCACAGAAACCAGATGAGATAAGCTCAGCTCAAAAGTCTTGGCAAACAGGGATGCGAATGGCTAAGCAATGCACCTACCACCTGCTCGCTCGCCAAGGGATGTTTCACTCGTAAACCATGACATCATGTTCAAGATACGAGTAAGCGAACAAAAGCAAAGAGTGAGTGGTATTCCCTGTGGCCACGGGGCATTCAGCAGATGCGGCTTCATGCGGCGACAACAAAGAGCCCAGGAGGGAGGGAACCAAAAGGTAGGGGGCATGACCAAAACAGAATAAACAGCGGGCAGCGCGGACGCCGTCTCTTTGTGCCTGGACCCTGATGCCTGGTCGGACATTTTACCGTAGACTCGATTGGCTATACGCACATCCTCGCCACCCCCAGAAGGGAGCTTGTGCCAGAGCTCACGAGGCGTAGAAACAAAATAGAAAAGGATTCAGAAACTCTCTTTTAATTAGAAGTCAAGATCTTGCTTTTGCAGCAATCTCAATACTCAATCTTATCATCATCATGATCGATGCAGAACATAACTCAGCCTTGTATGACGCGTCACTGCGTGTGACTATGAATCTCCCAGGTCTCGACTTTTCTACGGGCGGCGATTGAGTACGTGCACAGAGAGGTGAGACAGCAGGTTTGATGGATCAATCAAGACTCCAATTGGTCAATTGCCTCAATTTACGGAAGAGAAATGCCTTGCTCAGTGCCATGCTGCAGTGCGGTTAAACGGCCCCCCGGCTGAACGGCTTCTGAAAAAAGTTAGATGCCTCTGGGTCCGGGGGCAGTGTCGGCACTCAGCGATTGGAGGATACGTATACGAGGGAAGGGGAAAAGAAAAACAGGTATTACTATTAGCAAATGGGAAATTCCGAATTGGAAGGTCTAGCCTGTACTGTAGTGTGTGGGATCGTCTAAAATTACGAGATAACAAGTGAGAGAAGTAAAAAAAAGAGGAAACGGTGAGAAAAGAGGAAAGGCGAAGAAAAGAAGAGGAGAGAAGGGGGAGCAGCAAATCTTGTTTGTTGTGAGCTCAAGCCAACAACCAACGTTCAAGGCTAACAACGGCTTCATGCTACCGTGAAAGGTCAGATGTCCGCTGTCGAGTCGGTGAACAAAAAGATGGATCTTGTATGTGATTCGCTTCTTTGCGAAATGACAGGCATTTGGAGCATGTGAATTTGGTGACGATAATATTCCATCTTGAGCTTAGATCAATTTCATGCAAATGCAAATGCAAATGCACTCAGTGGCCGGTTATGGCATCCCGATCGAAGACGCTTTGACCATGCCAAGACGGCTACGCCCACGTCAAAATGCTTATTTTCAATACCTTAATTTTCCGTGCCTTTTTTTGGGAGGCGACGACGAGATGCATGCAACATGGGAGAAAATTAAGGGTCCATGCGGTATTTCTTTGCCAGTTTCTTGGGTAACGTAATGATTCCAACATCTCGGGACTGAGAGCCTGAACCAGTGTCTGTTCTGTTCTGTTCATCCTTATTAATTAAGGAGACAAACTCAAAAGTTCCATTGACAAACGACTTCTTCCAACCTGGTTAGTCAGGGCCACCTGCGTCAGACTTTTTTGACTTTTTTTTTTGTCCAGTCTGGCCTGGCCTGGCCCCTCTAGGTACCCTTTTCTCCTCTCGGCATGCCAAAGTCTCATCTTATGCACATCAATATGAGCCAAATACTTCCCTTACCGCACCCAAAAAAATAATAATGGAGCCTCAAACTCGAGCTTGGGGCTGAGTCCCACGGCTCGGGCTGTGATATCACAAAACGGCGGCGCCCATAATCGGCTAAGCTAGCTACGGCTACAGCTACCACTACCGTGCAGGTATTATTCTTTCCAGCAAATTTCTCGAGTTCCCACTCGACTTGTTTGCGCCCGTCAGCTCGGACACCCCCTGGTAGCTCTCCGCATGTAGTCTCATACCAGAACCTACACTCAACCACACAATATTCTCGCTGGTCAAGCTTGTACACCAAATGTATAGCTTCACTCTTGACCACGTTTCATAGCCATTGCATGAGGCATTTTACGACAGGGCTCTTTCTTGCTTTGCTGTGCTTCGCTTTCCTTTGTTTCCAATGGATACCTTATTTTGGAAGAACCGAGGCGGTCTCCTGGACCTGGAAATAGATCATGGGTTTAATCGATTTGTCTAGACCTCATTGACCGTCTCTTAAATACCACCGACGTAGCTCTACATACCTAAGCTCTCTCACTCTCTCACTCTTCTTCTCTTACTCCCCCCGGTTCTCTCTGCTTTTGCAAAGCCCTCTCCCCCCCTCTCAGGCTCTCTTTTGCAAAAACAGACTGCCCAAAATGCCGGGCCCAGACATTCGTCTCAACGAGAAGGAGGCCGATCCTGAGGCTCAGATTCACCGCATTACCTTCCAGGATGGTCCTGAGCGTGAGCGTGGCCGTGGTCGTGATGATCCTGACGGTCCTCGTCTTGGTCGCACTCTCTCCCGTTCCCTTTCCCGTCGTCGTTCGATCTCGAGTTCCCGAAGCCAAATTCCTCCTGCCTCGCCCTACTCTGGTTATCAGATCGAGTACCGTACCCTGTCTATCCAAGTCACCGAAGCCAAACAAGCCGAGCCCACCGAAGAGGCAAAAGGACCCAAGACAAAGACCGATGAGGATTATTTCTCCAAGCTTCAGTACCATGAGCTTCAAGCTGAGCAGCTGTGCCAGCAGCTCAATGTGAGCATCGATGCTGGTCTCTCTGAGAGCTCTGCTGCGACGCGTCTTGAGCGCGATGGAAAGAACACGCTTCCTCATCCTAAGACCAACTACATCAAGAGGACTCTCAAGTACATCTTTGGTGGTTTCTGTTCGGTTCTTTGGATTGGCGCCATCATCTTCTTCCTGTGCTGGCAGCCTCTCAGCAATCCACCCTCCAACCAAAATCTATCCCTCGCCGTCCTCATTCTCATCGTCATTTTCCTCCAAGCTGGTTTCTCCGCTTTCCAGGATTGGTCTACAGCCAAGACCATGAACTCCATTCTCGACTTGCTACCTTCATTTGCCATGGTCAAGCGAGATGGTGAGTTCAAGAGTCTTCCTACCATTGGTCTTGTCGCTGGCGACATTATCCAGCTCAAGGTCGGCGACAAGGTCCCGGCTGATCTCCGAATTGTTAGCCACTCTGGTGATATTCGCTTTGATCGTTCGGTCCTCACTGGCGAGTCTGATGAGATTGAGGGTGCGGTTGATGCAACTGATCCCAACTTCCTCGAATCTCGTAACATTGCCTTCATGGGTACTACTGTCATGAATGGTAACGGTATTGGTGTTGTTATTCTCACTGGTGGCCGAACCGTCATGGGTCGCATCGCCACTTCAACGTCTGGTGTCAAGGACTCTGCTGCTCTGATCCAGAAGGAAATCACCCGTTTTGTTCTGATCATTGTTGCCATGACTGTCGTTCTTGCCCTTGCTATCCTCTTCACTTGGGTTGGTTGGCTACGTGTTGATCATCCCAAGTACATGAGTGTCCCAGCTATGCTTGTCAACGTCATGGCCTGTGTCGTCGCCTTCATTCCTGAGGGTATGCCTGTCGCTGTGGCTCTCACACTCATGATGGTTGCTCGTCGCATGAAGGCTGTCAACGTCTTGCCTAAGGGTCTGTCCACTGTTGAGACATTGGGTTGTGTCAACGTCATCTGCTCTGACAAGACTGGTACTCTCACCCAGAACCAGATGTTTGTCAGCTCAGTCGCCTTCGTCGACAAGAAGTTTGAGACTTCCGATGAGTTCCAGCACATGCTTCACGGCGAGGATGTCAGTGAGCCTGCCACCGCCTTCCAACGCGCTGCCCTTCTCTGTAACGATGCTGCCTTCGACCCTACTACCAACCATCTCCCCCTCAACGAGCGAACTATCCAGGGTAACGCCACAGACAGTGCTGTCTTCCGCTTCGCTGCCTCTGGTCCTGCTGGAGATAGCTTCAAGAAGACCGCCCCTCGCATCTTCGAAGTCCCTTTCAACTCCAAGAACAAATGGATGCTTACTGTCTTCTCTAACGATGATGGGAGAGGCGCTTACCGTGTCATCATCAAGGGTGCTCCCGATATCCTCCTCTCTGGTTGCACCAAGTTCTGGTCCTCTGAGTCTAACTCCGTTGAGACATTCACTCGTGATGCCCGTATCAAGTTCCAGGCTATCCAGGATGAAGCATCTCGCCGAGCTGAGCGTGTCATCGTCCTCTGCGAGAAGTTCATCACCCCCAGGTCTGCTGCCGGAACAAACAGCTTCAGTGACGAGATCACCCACTCTGCTATCCAAGACCTCACTGTCGTCGGTATGCTCGGTATCATCGACCCTCACCGTCCCGAGATTCCTGCCACCGTTGAGCAATGCCGACGTGCTGGAACTCGCTTCTTCATGGTCACTGGTGATTACGCTCTCACTGCCGCTGCCATCGCTCGCAACACTGGTATCTTCTCTCATCAGCTGGACCCCGACACCATCGATTCTCTCCACCATCCCATCAGCACTGATAGTGAGAAGCCCAAGCGTAAGCCCAAGAAGGGAGACCGTGCTCCGATCATTGAGCGAAGCTTGCTTCTCGAAGGTGCCAACCTTAGCCGCTTGAGTCAAGAGGATTGGGACACTGTTTGTGCTTACGAGGAGATTGTCTTTGCCCGAACTACACCCGAGCAGAAGCTTCGTATCGTTACTGAGCTTCGAGAGCGTGAGAACGTTGTTGCTGTTACTGGTGACGGTGTTAACGATGCCCCTGCTCTTCGTGCTGCTGATGTCGGTGTTGCTATCGTCACTGGTAGTGATGTCGCCATCGAGGCCTCTGACCTCGTTCTCATGGATCGCTTCGACTCTATCATTGACGGTATGCGCCTCGGTCGTCTCGTCTTCCAGAACCTTCAGAAGGTTATCTCATACCTTCTCCCCGCTGGTAGTTGGTCCGAGATCTGGCCTGTTATTCTTAACGTCTGGTTCGGTGTTCCTCTCCCCCTGAGCGCCTTTCTTATGATCATCATTTGTGTCTTCACCGACCTTTTCCTGAGTCTCTCACTCATCATGGAGAAGGAGGAGTTCGATCTCATGTCTCTTCCTCCCCGAAACCACAAGCGCGATCATCTTATCAACGCCAAGATCTACACTCAGGCATACCTCTTCACTGGTTTCATGGAGACTATCACTGCTCACGCCATGTTCTTCTTCTATATGTGGAAGTACGCCGGAATGCCTGTCTCAGAGCTCTTCTTCCTCTTCGAGGGTTACTCGGCTGGATACCGCGGCTACACTCAGGACCAGCTCACCAAGTTTAACAACACTGGCCAGTGTGTTTACTTCGTCACTCTTGTGTTTCTCCAATGGGGTAACATTCTTGCTGTACGAAACCGTCGTTTGAGTATCTTCCAGGCTAGCCCTCTGCATAAGGCTCACCGCAACCCTTGGTTGATCCTCAGCATGATTATCAGTTTGTGTATCGCCATATTTGTCACTGAGGTACCTGGCATTCAGAACCTCTTTGATACTGAGTCTGTACCAATTGAGTTCTGGCTTATTCCTATCCCTCTTGGTTTGGGTATTTTGTTGGTTGACGAGATCCGAAAGTTCATCGTCAGGAAGTTCCCCAACTCCTTCCTTGCCAGAATAGCATGGTAAATCATTAGTAGCACATATATATAGAGCTCAAGGCTTATAACAAAGTCTTGTTATTTAATGAAAACTTTATGAATATTTTCAACTCCTGAGTCCCGCTTATGCTCCAACAGATTGTGACAAGCAAATGTAGCAACGTTCATTTAAGTGTGCATATTTCCCAGATCTCATAACTTTTTGATATCATTTCTTTCTCTTACCAATGCAAATTCCCACAGCGGCCATTCAAAACGATCCGAAGTATCATGGAACATGGCAAAGCCAAAGATACTGTATCGGATTTTCACGAGTTTTTGTTTCATTCTATGGTCCCGGGCCTCCATAAGCCTTTGAAAGTGTCATTTTGGTAGCCTGTGCTTTTAGGTAATTTAGTGTTTCATCACATATTTGAGCATTTTGCCGTCTCGCCACTGAGCCTGAATTTCTTGAGAAATAGGATCATGGGGAAATTCAAACGTAGACTGATTGTTATCAGAAGGCCCAGCATGTGAAACAAACACTTCTTGGTTCTCTTCAAGTTCATAAGTACTCAGTTGTTCAACAACAATTCCACTTCGAAAAGTATAACATCCCAACCCTAAACAACAATGGGAACCCAATAAACCGAGCGTGTCTTTTGGAAGGCTTTTATGGGAGATGTTTGCTTCAAGTGATCACTGAACAGGGCCATGAAAAGAGGTACTCTCCTAGTCACTGGCCAAAGCAGTTTGGTATCACTACAGCTCTGAGAGGATGTCTGAGCTTTGGTTTAACGAGAACCTAAACTTCCTTTTTGAGAGGCGTACAAACGGCCAGGGCCAGTGACTGACAGGAATCTTTGTTACCGAACTATTCCTCGCCGTCCCAAGAAAGCCATGTCGAAAAAGAGAAACCCAGTCGGGCCCATTTGAAATAGGACTAATGCATCCAAATCACAAGATTCTTGCACTTGGTATAGTACATCGAAATACAGCTCGGATGACCTTTAAAGGAGCTTTATGGAGAGTCCAAATGGTCAAGACACTATACGCAAAGGCGCGCGAACCTCAACACCAACCTGCGTATTTTCAGAGAACTTGTTCAACAGCCAGGATTCTTTAATGAAAAAAAATAGCAGTTCCGCTCGAAAACCTATCTACAATTGTGTAATGAGTGACAGCAGTCTTATGCCTCCGTGAACTCAAAGCGATGATGATGTTCGAGACGCGCTCCTTGGCGTGGTCAGCGTCCTGGGTTCTTACGTCTCCCAGCGAAAGCCCAATAATCTGGAGCCATTCAAAGACTCTAGGGCATCTGCTCAAGGCAAGGAACCGTACAACTCATTGTCCCACTTTTGATGTTCCGCCACTAGACTTGGGCCAAAATCCTTTTTATCAACGGATAGTATCTGACACGTCACTTGGATAGGATTTATGAGGGGAGCATCTTAGTTATAAGCAAGGAATTGTGCAGGTTCGGACAAGGGAAGGCAGAATATTGATCAGAGAAGAGACATTATTCCATATAGGATTGGCTCCATTGATATTCAGCCGTCTCATGTAGAAACTTGACGGAGAAATTCTAGCTATAATATGTGGATTTCTATTTTCTCAACCGCGGAGATGGTTGGTAGCCCCATTCTAAAACCGCCAAGCAGCATAAAAACTTGTTGAAATGATGGCCCTGGGGTCCCAAACGTCCGAGCACCCTTCGCACGGATGTTCGGATCTTAATTGGCTAGCGCCCCAGAATAAGGCTGTCTAGGTGGCCATTCTATCCCATTATAAATTTTCCAGAAGGTTTCATTCGGCATTAATTTGTCAGTGCTGAACACCATCCACGAATACGAGAGCCCCTTTAGAATGTCTCGGCAGATCCACCCTAAGAAAGGGCCCGAGCCAACCGGCCCCTGAGATAATTAGCGAGTCAGTCAGTAACAATTCAATTCAATGTTTTTTCTTTTAACATATTTTAATCAAGAAAAAAGACCGTCGAATACGAGCTTTCACCCACTGGCGCAGGCACAATGTCTGGCCTTATCAAGAAGATGCATTTTGCGCCAGCCCCATCTGCGTTTCTGTCAATCGGTCTGGCGCAGGCTATTATTGTTTCAATTCTCCAAAGGTACGCCTCCCTCATCAAGATCTGGTGTTCTTTCTGCTTCTCCCTTACTGACATTGATATCATGTGAAGCATCGTTCTCATTCACTGGTATGCATACCTCAGGCCAAATGTCTATCAGGTCCCACGAGGCTTCACGGGACCTACCAATTTTTCCATTTTCATTTTTGGCTTTGTCTTCCAGCTCATATTCATGTGGGATTCTATTCGTCTCAGGAGCACTGCCCAGGCGATACTCGCTTGTCTTTTGAACGTGGGGCTCGTGCCTCTAGCCATATTCCAACGAACAGAGGTTGAAGCAGCCATTCAATCATTCCAGGGATCTCGAGATTCCAAAGGCGAGCCTCTTGTGCACCTAGAAATGGACGTTTGGCCTCTCATTGGAAAAGTCATGTTGGCTATCACTGTTATTGTCGGTATTTTCACCGTGTTCCTCATCATTAACGTCTGGTACTTGAAAAAGTACTTTTCCTGGCAGTCGTATCGCAATGTCAGTGCGGATGCCAGGTTGAGAAGAATACGAATTATCCACCAGGTACTTTTGTCCAGAGCAATACCATACATACCTATACGCAGAACTTTGGCTAACCTAGGCGACGTAGATCTTTACCATGCTCGCAAAAATGGACATTTACTTTGTTATCTGCTTTGAGCTGATCTATGGGTGTGTAGTTCTCGGCGCCAGAGGTTCCGAGTTCATCATCAGCATGGCCCTTCTAGGAGTTGCAATTATCATTATTTGTCTCTCCATAATATTCAGCAAGTATGAAAACAAGATAGGCATGGGCTTCTCCATCCTCATTTATCTTGCTGGCTGTTTTTATCTCGTGTATATGGTTGTGACCGCATATACAAACAAGGAGAGGAGCTATGCCTATGCAGCATCGATAAGATCCTTTACAGCTTTTGGTTCCATGGCCATTATATCCGTCTTTATAACAGCAATATTTGCCATCATGTGTTTTAGAAACTTCTGGGGAGGATTGAAAGAGCACTTAGGAAAACATCAAGAAGCTTGGGATCAACAGTCCAACGTCAGAGATTTCGAACTTAACCATAATGTTAATTTCGAGTATACGAGCGTCTCGAAGGTACGAGATCTAGATAGTTAAACACATCTAATTTATATCAACGAATAGAAACAACCAGACTACAACATAGACATCATGATGCAGCGAATTCCTCACACTCAGTAAGTGTAGCACAATTTGCCATGCTCGATATCCATGACATCTCGAACAGTAAGGTCCTTATCAAGACCACCCATCCTCAAGATATCGTTCAAGTTGACTTCCTTTGCCGTACTCTGACCATAGTTCTTGTACTTGCCGCTGTACTCGGTCAGTCGTGAAGAGTTCTGCTTTTGCCAAAGGTGCCAAAGACGATCGACCTGAGCATGGTGCAAGAAGAAGAGAGGTTCTATCAGAAAGTTAATATTTGCGGCAAGATTGAGCCATGGATGTACCAACCGTTAGGGGAAGTGGTCGGGTTCATCTCCCCACCGAGACAAGCGTGAATACTACCGTGAGGGCCACCTTCAAGGGCGGTATGATAGTGAGTCCAGTTGCCAGATTTTTGGAGTTCCTTGATGCCTGCGGGTCCAAAATTTTTAGTCATGATCGCGTACGCATCAGGCTCGTCAACCTCAGGTAAACGGCGATGCAAGCAGTGGCCACCCTCTATCATTTTGGTGGGAGTTACACCGAGATAAAAAGGTCGTAGTTCAGAAAATGGCCCGTCGACAACGCAACGGAGGGTACCACCGTCGGGAGTCTGTTCAGTCTTGTCAGGACTTCCGTCACCGCCAAAACCGTGGTTGGCTGACATGACAGCAGAAAATCGAAGGCCCTCGACGTCCTTGGACCAGTCCCAATAGGTTCCAGGGCCCTTGTATCCACAGTCTCGTAGTGCCTTGTTGTAAACTACGCCGAAGTATCTGTGCCAAGGCAGGAAGGGAGCACCGCCGTGGACTGTTGATGCTAATGTTAGCAAAAGCAACTATACGTACAGTCTTTCGAAATAAACTTACTGTAGCGGTTGCTCGTGAAGTGAAGATGAGGAAAGTCATCATATAAGCTTGACTTCAGGCCAATGCGGGATGGTTTCGTCTTCAAGCACTTGACAGCGTCGATATAACCCTTCTGGTCGGCAGTAGAGAGTTCACGCCATTCGACTCTCTTTTCGGGGTTTAAGCAAGCCTTGTCGACCTGGACAGCAGGAAGGGCGACAGCTGGTGCAATGGCACTAGCCACGGTAACGAGAGATAGAAACTTCATCTTGAATGAATGAATGAAAACGAGGGTATGTTGTTTAGTATTAGCGGATCGACTAAAGAATTCGTTCGTTGACAGCCTATTTAACATATCCGCCCTCGATAACTATTTATAGGCTCCAAAAACAAATACCTCTGGTACGCTAGGTCCGCCTCACGGACTTCAAGGGGGCATTCTTGGCAAGCTAGCGGAATTGCCATACGAGATGATCTTCATGCCCTGCCACCGAAAAATAAAAGGTATTCCACTATGAACGGCACGGGAAGTCATATGGTCAGAATCTAATTTAGATACCTTATGTGGAAAACGACATCAGTAACAGAGCCAATTATGGTGCCTGTATTTTTCCAGAAATTAATGGGGAAGAATCTCGAAGACAATACTACTTACTGTGCTTGGGGCGTAATAAGTCCACTTTTTGATATCCATATAATAATTTAGTAATTAGCAGCCGTTTCAGACCGCCTTCCTAATGTGTTTTCCTTCTTGAGTCATCCGTCAGCCCTCCTCATCGTATATTTTCGTCTTACCGGTTTCAGACCCCGCTTCCAGATGTACCAAGACTAATAAACTAACCTAAAGAATCATTCGCCGAAGAATCTACTCACCAATATTCACATAATGTGTACCATGCGTCCTAAATCGCCTGGACTGCCAAAGGACAGGGCGAGGCTGCTAGCGGACAATTCCTGTTCCGTTTGCCACTCACTGGTCCTTACATATGATATCAAGTTTATAGAAATATCCATGCCCAAACTGATAGAATCCGCCGATGGTGCGGATGCATGCCGCAGTTGTACTCTCATATGGGAAGCTGTCTGTGCAGCCACCAGAGATATAACAACAGAACCAGAGGTTGCGTTTCGGGCAATGCGCGTTGAGAGCAAGCCACCTCAACACCCAGGACCCATGGTCATACACCTCATTCCTCTGGGGGGTCTAACACGGTTCACCACGTTTCAGCTATATACTACCAAAGGTATGCTCTATAGGCCTTTGATTTGAAAGCATGTGTCTGATCGCGTGCAGACGAGAGCCCTGCGCCGTGGGATCTGATAGGTCAAGGCTATCATATTCCAGAATATGGACTATCTCCAAGCTGCGTGTCATTAGCGCGCGAGTGGATTACCTCGTGTGACAGTGCCGAAGGAAAGCATACAAATTGTACTAAGACGACTCCTTCGACTATGCCAACTCGTGTTATTTCCGTCGGGGACGATACAACAACCCCCAGACTAGTGATCACTGAACCCGACCAAAAAGCACGCTACGCAGCTCTAAGTCACTGCTGGGGAGGAATTACACCGATAATGACCACATTATCCAACCTCAAGCCATACTCAATCTCGCTACCCGAAGATCTTCCAAAGACTTTTATGGATGCTATTCAAGTCGCTCGTGCACTCAAGATCCCCTATATATGGATTGACTCACTGTGTATTGTCCAAGACTCCCCAGAAGATTGGCAATACGAAGCTGCTAAAATGGCACAAGTTTATGCAAACTCATATGTTACGATATTTGCTGATGCAGCACCAAATAGCACAACGGGATTTCTGGATTCCCCGGCTCGAAAGGCCCCAAAGAGATATACTGTGCCTTACAAAACTCATTCGCCTGGCTCAGGGGTCGTGCATATACGAGAACGAGGATTATTAGCTCAAGAGCTTCCATTCCATTCATATGAGCCAAGAAAACCTATTTCTTCATTTGAGCTCCCACTCAACACGGGTCAAAGCAAATTGGCAACGCGGGGCTGGGTATTCCAGGAACGTCTACTATCCCCTCGAACTCTCCACTTTTCCGAGAGTGAAATGGCTTGGGAATGCAGATCAACCTGTGAATGCGAATGCTCAGCCACATCTCTGAGAACACTTCGCACAACAAGCGTTATGAAACACTTTCTTTATCCTAATGCTCGTAAAGATTCTTCTGTCAAGGCTCCTTTGGCCACAGACCCTTGGGCCAGATGGGCTAAGGGTCCTCAAACTGAAGATTCCTCGATCGAGAATACATGGAGAACTCAAATTATCACTGCTTATACACGACTGAATCTTACTTTTCCAAAGGACCGGCTCCCCGCCATTCAAGGGTTGGCAGATGCTGCCCAGAGATTGAGAAAAAATGATCAATACGTCGCTGGAATGTGGCGAGACACCCTGAAAGCTGACCTCTTGTGGCACACGGGTGAAAATGATCACTGTGAGAGAATCCACGATGGAGGTGCGCCAACTTGGTCTTGGGCATCTATCAACGGGCCAATCCATTACGTTAGTGATGAATATTCTATACCCGAAGATAAGGGGTTGAAAATCTTGGATATCACAACGAGTGAAGGGAGTACACCAGTCTTGCTTCTCCAAGGTCATTTGATCAAAATGGAACAATCATCCGATGAATCTGCTCCTGTGACTTTGGATATTGAAGCTCTGCAAATAATGTGGGACGAGGGGAAGGATGGAGGGCAGTTTTCACAAACTCCCAAGTTCCTTTTATTTCTTGGGGCAAGGCATAGTGGCCCATTTGGCTTGCTCCTGGTTGTTGACACGCCAGATGCATCATGTGTACAATACCGAAGAATTGGATTTGTTCCAGGACTGGGCGTTTCTCAGTTAAGCCGTTCATGGGACAGTGGTGGCTGGAATACCCAAGGAAGACAAATGTGCCATGAGACAAGTAGTGTGAGTGGCGACGTGGACACCAGTGATGGTAGCAATGACGGTGGTAGCGACAGTGGTAGCGAGGATGGCAGCGAGAGTGAAGATACCGGCGAAAATGGGGAAAGCGATGCAGTTAGCTATGAGGATAGAGGTGAGGGTGATAACCAGGACTCCAGCCCGAGTTACAACCCCGAGGATAGTAGTGACGACGAAACATCCAGTGATTCATCAGAGGATGAAATCAATAGTTGGATCGACACGATCTTTGAGGGTGATGCGACGACTTTCAGGCTGATTTAATAAACACCCTATGTCGTTAAGTCTAAGGTCACTCAAAGCTTCTATAAAGAAAAATCAATTTTAAGATGAACTCGCACTATATCCTCAAGAAACACCGAGACTACATCTTAGGAGATGGCAATTCAGGACCTTCAATGCTGTTCTATGAATAGTTCCAGTATCGATATTAGCTATTGGGAGAGGGGCGGCATACTAGATGTTGAAGATGTTCTGCAACACCGAGTCCGGTAGGACCACCACCGATGACAAGTACGTCGACGTTTCTGTAATCTCAGTCAGACTACCCAGTTATGCTTGTTATCAGCTTACATCTCGTACAGATTTTTATCCATCACCAGGCACGAGAATGAATTGCAGCATATTGGCTTTAGCTGTGGATCATTCTCGCCAATCTAGCGGGCAATCTGCTATTTTTGGCTATTTCTCGACGTATACGAGTGCTGGTCCTCCATTCACCGTCGTGGCTGTGTAAACCCTTGTCCGGTAAGCTTCTGAATGTCGAAAAGAAAATTTTTGTTAGGAAACCCTTAGCATTGTATTTGCTCCGTCTTTCAACGCCGAGTTCAGAAACGTAACACTAAATCCGGCAACAGTTCTCCAATCTTCCCTTAGCAAGACCTAGTACTTGAACTAATCAGACATGTGAAATAGATCATATCCAGAGTAAAGTATCGTCAGTCAGTAACCAATAAGTTTCTATCCGTAGGCGAAATAGGATTCTCTATCTCACCTACCCGGGAGAATAGTATCGCGAGATGTGGCGTAATGTGGCTTGTCCCACTTTCCCGGCTGTCGGGTTCCGATGAGCCACGGAAAAACGGAACCTCATCAACCGAACCATCTTGAACATTCAAACATCAACAAAGACGACCCCAATCCTCAGCGCCAATCCCCGCAACGACCCCTCCTGGTCCAGAAAACGTGATGCATACCTTTTGATGAGCGCTCCCTTCTTCTTCACAGTCCATTGTCACGCGCACTCCCATGTCAGGCCAGGAGACCTCTCCTCAGTCTCCCCCCGCCAATACCAATACACCTAAGCATCGACGGCCCTGGACTTCAGCTGAGGATGCGACTTTGAGGACTCTTGTTGGGCACTTTGGTGCTAGTAGGGGGTCGGAGGGTAGATGGAAAGACATTGCTGCGGGGCTTGAGGGACGTACTGCAAAGGTGAGTTGATCTCCGTACGTGCCTTCAGCGATCAACGATGGTCCACCTTGATCATGCATGATGAGCACTCCCTTATGTGAAGTATAGCGGAATAATTATTGACAGAGCAATAGGATTGTCGAAAAAGATGGCTTCACTCACTCGACCCCTCATTGCGCAAAGGCCGATGGACGTCTCAAGAAGATGAAATTCTTCTCTCAGCCTATGCTCGACTTGGACCACTCTGGAATGATATAGGTAAAGCCCTTAATTCTTTATCAATGATCTGGTCTAACTCCTACAAGCCTCTCTCATTCCTGGAAGAAAGGACGATCAGTGTTCCAAGAGATATAATGATATTCTCAACCCGTCCGCCAAAAATCGCTTGAGCGACTGGACTGCGGAAGAAGATAACCTTTTGCGCAATGGCGTGGCGACCTTGGGCCATCGCTGGGTCGCTATCTCATCGAGGATACCTGGAAGGCCTCCTCTGACTTGTCGTAATCGATGGCGCACCCTTTCACGACAGCTGCATAATCGACAGAGTAAATCTCAAGGCACTACGCCTTCGTCATCATCTCAGATGTCTCCATTGGATAATGGGATATCGCCAGCGCCTCAGAACCCAAACATCAGCATTGAAGCAAACAATGGAACCGCAGCTGACCTTATGTCTTTTCCCTCAATGGATACTGACATGGGTCAAAGCTTTCTCGACTCAGCTTTCTTCGATACATTTACAGGTCCTTCACCGTCACCTTTGAGAGAGTCCGAGCCTAGTGATGAAACAGAAACACCAAACGACGCAACAGCGCCCGCAAGTACTGCACCCATACCAGACCTCTCCTCAAATATCGCGAACCAACCGCAAAATCTCCCGAAGCCTTGGCCTCAGCAACCCAGGCCACCTCAAACACAAAACTCACAAAACGGCACGAGCACGACCTTCATGCCCTCACCATCAACTTGGTCGACGCTAGGAACCATGCTTCCTCCAGGGACATCTCCTCCGGACCAGAATCTATGGCTAGGAACGACTAGTGGTTCTTCAGCTCCCAAGGATTGGAACATTCCAGCACCAGGTGACGATCCAATAACTCAAACATATACCGAGCAATTTCAGGTGCCAAGTTCTACGCAACAGACGATCCATCACCATCACCATCACCATGTCCATCATCATTTTCACCATTATCATCACTATCCAGGCGGAGGGGATCAATGGCGACAACTGGAGCAGCAATCAGAGGCAGAAGCAATGCAAGCTCACATGCAGAATGAGAACGCGCCGCAAAATCCGGGATGAGGTACAGGAGATTCTATGACTCGATCCCCGCCAGTCACGCTAGCACGTTTACGCAGACCCAGTCAGCTGGCCGAGTAAAAAATCCCGCTACGAATGGAGACCCAGATTCCGCTTTCACAAGCCACTTTTTATCGTGCATTGTTCATCATTTTCTACGGCCAAGCAATTATGCAGGTCGACTCTGAGAGACCGCGGTCGATCATTTTTGGTCATCACGGCCAGGCGCCGTGTCGCGCTCCAAACTATCTACCCCTCGACCCCGCTCAACGCCAGATAAGAATTCTCCACCTTTTACCTGGAGAGTACAGCGATCCTGTTCGCTGTTCGCTCAAGACTGTATCTTTGAGCGACAGCCCGAGTTACGAGGCCTTGTCCTATTCCTGGGGAGATCCATATATCTGTCACGTTATTGAAGTTGATGGTCAAGATGCAGATATTACCATTAATCTGTTTAATGTGCTGCGGCGCATGCGATTTTCTAATACGACAAGGCATATTTGGGCAGATGCGTTGTGCATCAATCAGAAGGACACCGTCGAAAGGACACAACAAGTCAGCCTGATGAGAGAAGTTTACTCATCTACGACAGAAGCCATCTTATGGCTTGGTGATTTTGTTGACCGTGTCGATGTGACTGGCCCTACAGAGGGCACCGCTGGAAACTGGATTTACCCGGACACTGCCACAACAGCATTTGATTTGCTTAGATCTTTGGCTACTGACCGTCACTGGAATTCCTCCGAACATCTGAATCAGGTTGTTACGGAGACGGAAGCAGACGCCTTGTCTGTTCTACTCAACCTCTCCTGGTGGCAGCGTGCGTGGACCGTGCAAGAGGCGGTACTTCCCAAGAAAGCAACTCTATACTGTGGAACAATAAGCCTCCCACTGTCCGAAGTGAGGCTTGCACATTTGAAGTCTGTAAAACATGACCGAGATGGTTGTTGTATCATGACCTCTCAATGCCACGACGTTCTGTTCAAGTTTTGGGACTGTATTGAGGGTTTCCGTCTTCTCCGAGAAGAGTCCGACAAGGCTATCCTTGTCAGAGTGGCCCTAGAAATGTTCAGATTTCGGCATGCATCCGATCGGAGAGACTGTGTCTATGCCTATCTCGGTTTGGGCAGCAAGGCTCTGGCTGACTACACCATTCCTCACGAGACAGCTTTTAAATACATCGTGCGGTCACTTATCCAGGAGTCGAAGAATCTTGGACCTCTGGTTAGGGTACCAGAGCATGGTCGATCACTGACCTTACCCACCTGGTGTCCTGACTATGGGTCGAAATCTTATCCCGAGACTTATGAGGACCATGACTCAGAACTTGGCTGGCTTTATATCGACAGTTGGTATCTGGCTGGTGGGATGGATGGGCCAAAGACGCGATTTTCACTTATAGACTCAAGACTTGACTTGCAAGGCATCGTCGTGGACAGAATTACCGAGGCAGATGGGCCGATGTCCCCCAGAGTCGATAAAGTCAGCAGGGTTGACGAATGGCATAAGCGAGATCCCCGCGTATGCCAATTAGGAACATACGACGAAGTCGGCTGGTGTTCAATGATGCGCGACTTATATCTGGTCTTTTTAAATAATCCCCGTGATTATTCAAGGCCCAGGACAAGAGAAGGCTTTGACACCTTGATTCACAAACTCTGGGATCCAAACATTGAACCCCAATTTGCTCGATTTCAGTACCAGACGTTTGAAACCAAGACAGGCCTGACAGGCCACGCGAGAGTTGATCCCCGCATTGGAGATATCGTATGCGTTTTTCTGGGGGGCAATATGCCACTTATACTGCGACCGCTTGAAGATGGGACTTTTAGTTATGTTGGACAGGCGTATATTCATGGGATTATGGATGGTGAAGCCCTTCAACAGGGTCGGGCTTTAGAGTGGATTACCCTTGTTTGATTTTGTTTATGAGTCCAATGTTACGATTTGATGCCATCTAGATAGTATATGGCTGTCACCAGCTTCAACAGTTAGTGTTTGCATGCGACATGAAAGCAAAGATGAACATAAAATACGAGCTTCCCTGACCTAGACCACCCTATGCCTCGCTATACCTCACGTACGTGATAATAGAGAGAGGGAGATGCTTCCTCCAACGGGAGTAAAACAACCGTCAAAACAAAAGCAGTCAAATGAAGCCAAAACCTCCATGTCAGGGAGGCGAGCTTTGATTGATGAAATGTCTTACCGTGTCTTGTTTCTCTGTCTTTGAACCTGGGGCTGTCGACAAGCACGCAATCCAGGTCTGATGAAACATTCATCTTGCACACCGCCAAGCCAGGGAGTAATTGCGTTCGACAGCTTTTTGATACTGCTACTGCACGTCGAATGAGAATCTTTTGATGTTCCGAGATTACTTTTTGCAAGACAGGTTTCAGATGCACATTCCGATCTGTTTTTCATCGAGACCTATTGCTCTATGCCACCCATCATCCACCAGGCTTGGGGGATCTTCATTCAGCTAAGGGTCTTATTGTCTTGGTTGACGACATCTTGTAGGGCAGAAGATTTTCCGTTTAAGTTGAGGTGCAGACCGCTTTTGAGGAGAAACAATGATTGAGTAATAATGAGGGGTTGAGTAAAAAGTATCACTTCACATATGTACAATGTAGTTCCGACAAAGTACAGTTTGGAGCTGATGCAGAGTTTTAAAAGTTAGAGTCTGGTACGTTCTAGTAAGTGATAGTCCAAGTTTGACGTAGGAATTGGGTGATGATAACAACAACAGCACGTATGTATCTCGACTTGTAGGAAGCTGAGATTCTTCAACCATTGGCCATTGGTGATCGATCTGCGACTATTGGCGTAGATGCTGTCTATTTTCACATTCTTGGTAAGGAATATGTGGCCCACCACATATATATGGTCTCTCAAGGTGGTGAAAGTAGAAGGATAAGTACGTTACCATCTTGCGTTCGACCTATCGTATGCTGTTGTATCAAGCCACGACAGCCACCCCCTCAGTAATGAACGACGCGGCCTGACCCCGAGACCATTTTCAGCCAGCCTCGAATGCCAATTTCTTACCACGTACAGACAATTATGGGGACCGGTAAATCTGCAATACGACTCCGCGGTTGGATGCCCGACCTGTCAGATTCATTTGCCGGACTTTTTAGTTATCGCTGTTGGCCCTAAAAGCTGACGCTTCGGGCCGCAGCCGAGCCGTAGCAAGGACCAAACCAACAACAAAACCAAGAAGATGAAAACTCCGAGATGTGAGATAACTCAAGGGAGATAGAGACATCGACATCTTGCCCAATAAGACCTGGCCTCTGAAACGGCTTGATGGCTATTCAACGGTTCCAAAATCGTCATTTCTGGTGGCATAGCTGACCACTAGCTTGACCTGTAGAACGGACAAGGGTCGAGCTCAGCTTCAGCTCAGATGGTAATCCCATCCCAATACAGTACAATATGTCTTGTTGAAGAGGGGTTCAAGCTCTCGGCACAGAAGACTAGTTAAGCCGCAACTCGAAACTAGTAAAGACATGCAGGTAATTATGGATCCGTGCTGCATCAATTTGCTGTAATGTTGATGTCTAGACATTCCAGACTATGAAAGCTTGTTCACGATCAGCAATGTGCTGTCTTGTATACCAGCAGGTCTCTTTTGAGTAGAAGTATATGGTCTGGAAAATAATTCTACGAAAATGACTATAAAAGACCTCTGCTCCTGGAAGTTAGAATAATCTCCATCATCACTCACTCTCTTCTCATATCTTCTACAAGAACATCTCTCCAGCCTTCAAAATGTTTGTTTACCAAGGAAAGCTCAACTGGTACCACTATGCCCAGAATGAAACATTCGTCATTATTCTGCCATCAGGTCCCGTCCGTGTTGGTGATACTGTCTACCTCTTCTCCCAGTGGACAGTAGATGCCAAAGGCAACAAGAACAAGAACTGGTTCAGCACTCTCACAGTTGACGAAGTTACCCAAACCCAGGCTGCTGATGTCACATTCTACCTTAAGGGATCTTGGTACAACTTCACCATCACCACCAAGAACGGCTATGAGGGGCTCAGCGTCGTTATGAGAAACCCCCAGGGCGGCCAGAGCGATGCCCTGCCCCTCAAGCGTGAGTGGAAGTCTGACAAGGAACTCACTGGTACTACTCGTGTCTGGACTGGAAAGTTCAAGTGGATGAACTTTGCCCAGGACGAGCCAGCCATCTTCATCGTTCCCGATGGTTTTGGTGAAGGCAAGCCTATCCTGTCAACTTGGCAGTGGACCAAGGCTTCCAACGGAAAGACCAAGGACCCCTCATTCCGTGCTGAGGTCCAGAAGCAAGTTTCTGGTCTTGACACTGATACTGTTAAGTTCATGTACAAGTCTTACTATGACATCAACTGTACTTGGGATGGTAAGAAGGATCAGCTTGATGTTTGGGTCAAGGAGGGAGGTCACAGCGAGGACGTGGGTGACATGGTTCGATCCGCCATCATTGAGCGTCAAGTTCACTCTCAGTAAGTTACTCGCTAAAGGTTTCTTACTCTGCTAACGTTGTGATCTAGTGACTTCGACCCCACTGAGGCCACTCCCCAGAAGTCTGAGCTCGAGGTTCGCTTGCCACAAGCACAAGCGTCACTCCCTCGAATTTTGACTCCCATGCCCTTCCCTAAGGGTCTCCTTGAGACATTGGCCCATACTGCTGCCTTTGTTGACCAATGCGGCTACCTCGCCAAGTATGCTCAAGATGTAAGTCATTATGAATATACTGAATATCAAATACATTCTCACACTCTACATAGCATTTTATTTCCCTGGATGCCGATTATCACAAAGCTCTAGAGCTTATTGAGGGTTTGAAGAAAGAAATCATCAATATCAATGACACCAAGGATGAGCTCATGCGTGACCGCAACGCTGCGAAGGCCGCGGCCGAGAAACTGGACCAAGATCTCAAGAATGCATTGGAAGAAGTGAAGAAGCTTCAGCAGGATAATGCCCAGCTTAAGAAGGACATCCATGATGATGCGATCAAGGATGAGAAAGCTCGCAAGGCTTTTGAGGACACTCAACGTAAGCTCGCAGATGCAGAGAAGACGGTCAAGGACCTTAGGGAGCAGCTCTCCGCGGCCAAGAAGGAGGATTCGAAGAAGCAGGCCAACATCAAGAGTCTCTTGGAAAAGATTGCCAAGCTAGAGAACGAGGCTCACCGTCTCAGGGTTGCAGTGGAGGTACAAATCAAAGTCAACCAGGATTTGGCCAAGGAGAAGGCTGATCTGGTCTCGGCCAAGGAAAAGTTGGAAAAGGATATCAAAGACCTACAGTCAAAAGTCGCTTCAGATGCGGATATGATCAAGACTCTGGATGTTGTGAACGGAAGACAGAAAGAGAGAATTGCAAAGTTGATCCAAGAGGCTGCAGAGGCCAACACCAGGGCCACGACTGCTGAGACTGCACTGAGCGAGTCGGAAGAGCAAGTGCTGGAGCTTAAGAGAAAGGCTAATGCACAAATTTCTGCCTGAAGCGAGGGAACTCCGCCGGCGTCACCCATCACTGGACCTATGGACTTAATGCCGGTGGGTGGTTGGTCCAGTCAAAAGATTCTGAGATATTGTTGGATCGTGAGCGCCATTTGCCTGACGGCTTGGGAACTTCGTCGGAGATGGGCTGGGAAGAGAACTATTTAGCTCTTATATAATCACCCCAACCAATTCAATACTTTCATTTGTTTAGTTCATGTTAACTGTTATGTGCGCAAAGAAATCTTTCAATGACGAAGCCTTAACAAAGAGCATGAGAAGCTTAATGAAACCATTACCTATGGGCCGGTAATACAGTTTACTCCAGACTATCAGTGAGTAAATAGTTTGAGGTGATACGCATCAATGTAAATTAGGGGATCGACCTGTTGACTATTAACCTCTATGTCCTTCCAGACTTGATTTACCCTTGGCAATACGATTCCATGTAGACAATTTTATACCCAATATCTAACCTTCTAGCTTGTATAACCGATTTATATCCATCTTTTTATCCAAAATCATAACCGTGGTATATTACTTTCGAGCACCAGTCTCCTCCATGGCGTGTCCTGACTCACGTTGTCCTTCATACCTCTCGGCATTCATCTCATCCTTATGGTTCTTTCCCATGTATGGGAAGAAGAAATAGGGATGGAAGATCGTCAGAGTCCAGACAGCAATGAGAATCATGGCTCCGTCGAGGATCAAGAACAATGTCTCATCTTTCATAAGCTTGCTACCCCAGCCCATCGACATTTCGGGGATACTAAAAAGTATTAGTCCAGAAACACTATATAGTCAGGAGAGAGATCAACTTACCGGTAGATACAACGGATGATGATGGCGATGTAAGCAACGGACAGAGCGAGAACAAAGATCTTTGTCTTCTTGTCACTTGCCCTGATGATCTTCGGACCACGACCAGATGACACACTATCAGTTGCCGTCCCGTCACCAGCTCTAACAGCGGCGCCGTTCTTGATAGCTTTGTGTCTCCTCCAGACATAAACCATCATCAAACCACCACAGATGACCATGTTGACTAGTTGGAAGACAACACCAGCAACAAGAAGCCCCTTGCCTACATCGAGCATACCTTGATCGGTCTTGTCGCCACTCGTCGCGGCTGATGAAATGCCACCACCAGCGGCTTGAATGACAATAGAAAACAAGTCCAACCCGACAAAGACCCAGGGGTATAAAACAGGCTTGATGAAACTGTACTCCCGACCGTACCAAAGAACAAGATGTTTGAACGTGATGGAAATTGCAGCTGCAACCAATGTCGGGCCGAGGATGAGAAGGACGAGTTGGATGACGAAGGCGTTGTAGACCCAAGGGTTGGAGCTCATGACGATGCGACCGGAGTAACCGATAAGCTCAAACAACGTTCCGATCATAAGCCAGACAGTGTACGACCATGTTTTCGCCCTGATACCGAAGTATAGTTGAGGAAGAAGCGCCAAGGCGTGGGCGGTGACGAAGAAGATACAAGCGCCTAGCGTGAATGTTCCGCCGTATAGCGACAGTTCGGCAGGACATAGTTGGGTGATTCCATCGTGGCACGTCTCGTAGGTCGGAGGAGGGTAGGTTGTACCGTTTATTGTTATCCCCTTGATCATGGTGGTATAGATTTATAGCGCCCAATTCTAGAGAATATTTGAAGAAAACAAAAAGGGCTAGTTAGTAGAAGGAATGAAGAAAGGATATAACAGAAAAGAAAACGTTTATGAAACGGTCAGCGATGCGTGGGGTCAGGTCATGGATATATTCCGCTGAAGGATTCAAGGAATGTAATTGTGGATTCGGACCGGGGCGCAGTTTGAAAGCCAAGCACGCAAAAAAAAAGAAAAAAGTAAGCACAAGCCAGCCGCGTATCAGATCCTTGGCGTTTGATCCTCCTTTAGGAACATAACGCGAGCACGATGACTCGTCAGTTATCTAATTGGTAGTGTGTCTTTAACACATTCAAGTGTCAAGAGTAAGCAAACAGATCCAATGCCCAGTCAAAGATCCACGTAGACCCAATTTCAATACGACATGATCTTCCTTGGCGCCGTCAGCAAAGGATGAGGCCGTGCAGATAAGGTCGGATGTTGTAAAAGCCCGATTGGTTCACCCCCTTGCTATTCAGCTCGCATTACTCGCTACCGTCGCATGGCTCGTTTTCATCGGGGTCGGGATTGGTTTAAATTCCGACAAAGCTAATAACGTCAATATCCGAATTTCTGGTAAATAACTAAATCCGGATATTTACTACGCGAATCCCTTTTCTTTGATCAACACTCTGAATATGACGTAAAGTTTGTTGAGGCTGTTTGTTATATTAAGCTTAAAACTTCAAAAGCTTCTAAGAATTAGTAGCAATATTAAGGTCACATATATATTGTCGCAAGGTGTAGCCAGCCTATTGACTGGGAGAAACTCATACGTATCTCATAGTTGGTTGCTCTGCGGGATCATGTAGGTTTATGGTATAGCAATTGAATAATTATTATATACTCTAAATTACTGTATATGATAACTTATTAAGAAGAAGAAAATTATGCGTTTTAAATGTATAACCTTGATCTACCTCTATAAGATTCGCATGAGGTTATATCAATCAATGCTGCCTCCTCGTACCTCACGTAACTGACATGTCTCGAGATAGCTTATCAGCGCTAAACTGTGGGGCGATTGCGAGCCAATCCTAAAATCGAGACTGGGTAATCTTTTCAAATGAGCGACGCTTTGGGTTCATGTTAAGCATGATTCAGCTGAAACTTCAAGGTTTAGTGACCAGGTCAATAGCCATCTTTGACGAGATTCGGTACATCTTTTATCTGTATACAAACCGATAGCCAGCTCCTCAATCTTTTTGTGATAATCAAGCTAATCTGCTCACCACTATCGACGCAGCATAATCAGATTGCAGTGCTATACTCAGTGCCTGATGAAGCTAATTTCCTCAGATGGCGTTTCACATTTTCAGTAAGCATTGTCTTCCATCTAGGGTAAGTGGCGCGAGACCCGGTAAGCAAGTACATTGTGTAAATGCAACTGAAACAAAGCATCCGATGTCGCCCCACGGACGGAGTAAGCAGGCAACAGTTCATCCGTCCCATATGCCAATGGTCAACCTCAATCACTTCAGCCACTTTCTCGTATCGAAACGACACAACCTCCGGGCCGGACTGAATCTCCGGGTCCCTGAGTAGACGATTATTGGGCCTTGTATTTGCATATCATACTTGACCTGAGGACAGTCATACTAACCCCACCAAGGAAGGCATCAGAAATAGAAATGTCACCGAAATCTTAATGAATTACTGTCAACATGTCTCACCAACCAACCCCATCCGAGACCCTACCGCCTAGACCAGCCTTTTTTGGTCTCACAGGACATAATGTGATTTTTGAAGAAACCAGGAACTGCCTATCACAACTCGGCACTCCTGATCCTAACTCAGACGAAACGTACATCTCAAACGCACCATCAAATAACAGTATCAAGTTCCACGACCTCCCACCAACTATACGGAAGACTTCCATCGCACTTCTCAGCTGCGTTTTCGGCCCCTGTTACGATACTCTGATTGCCCAGGGCTGCAAGTATGAGAACGAACTATGGACCAATCCCGCTGTTGCTTATATCATCCAATCACTAGAAACAACTTTTGGAGCTCATTTGGACCCAAGAAAGTTTAATATCAATATTATTGCAGAGCGGATATGTAACAATACGACACGGCCATTTCAAGACTTGGAAAATCCACAAGAATGGCTACAACAACTATGCGCACCAAACTTACGATGGGAATCCATTGCCCTGCTATGGAGTGTTTTGAGAAGAGTCCCTGGCTCTTTTGAGCCGCTTAAACAAGCTCAACTGAGTTCCACAGAAATTGGAAACCCAAGCTCCCTCAAGTTGTCGTTTTTGCGACATGGGACCAATCTCTCGCGCCACTTTGCCGTGGCTAATGTCGTTATTATGGATCTTCTAGGCCAAAGAGCAACCCTTGAATCAATGATTGCTGGTGATGCAAGTAAGTTATTCACCTGTTGTTTCAATGTAATTACTCATAGAGTACACCAGGCTTGATTTGTTGGACCTCCCACTCCGAGGCTGTAGCAATGGCGACATACCTCGGAGTCCATGCTCTAAGGAATCCTGATCCCTACAAGCCTTCCCTGCAGTCCGAGTACAAGAGACGCGTTTTCAGCCGGCTTTACAAGATCGATAAAGCGATTGTTTCCTTCACCGGCAGACCTCCTCTTTTGAATCCGAGATTTTGTACAACACCACAACCGCTGGACCTATCGAGCGAAGACCTTATAGCCGGTGGCGTTGTACTCGAACGTGCCACGGCTCAACTCAACTCCTTTGGGTGGAGTACAAATGGGGGTATATATCCCTCTACTATTTGTCGAGCAGGCTACGTGATGAGTGAGGTACTTAACGATATCATTGAGATTTCATTTGGAACCAGCTCTGGTACAACCGTGGAAATACTCAGGTTCGAGCACTCCCTTTGGTGCATGGGCACAGCTGACCAAAAAGGATTCTCAAGCAACGAGCCATTGATACATATGCTCAACTTCCAACCAGTATAGTCTACGATGCGGATGGCCCTTCACGTTTACCGCTTCCTCGAGAAGGTGGCCCTTTTGACAAGGATCATTCCGAGATTCCAATCGAGGCAAATGTCGTGTCTATCCAGATCTTCATGCGATTGACGCATCTTCAGAATATGTTTTTGTTGGAGAGATTGCTTTTGAAGCATGGCGCTTTAGATGAGGGTGATGTCTTGTTGGTTTCTCACGAGATGATTGCTCTTACGCTTCTCTTCTGGACGCACAAGGATCGCTTTCGGGACTTGAGGCGTGACTTTGAGTGGCTGGTTTGTTGTATCCTTCTTTTCTCGACGCATGATCTGACATACTACAGCTCATGGCGTTTGCGGTGCCAGGAGGTGGAATCCTCTGTATGGAGCTACTTACTCCCACCTTCGAGGGTAAACATCCGAGGGACAGTCGTTTGAGCCGGTCAAGCATCGTTCAACAACTAAGTTTACTTGTTGGATTTTTGGACTGGGTTCACCCATCAGCGCCAAATGGTGATCTTTGCGCGAGTTGTAAGATCGTCATTCAGCGAGTGCTGGATTACCATCTGAATGACATGGACCCGATGCATCATGGTGTTGGATCTTTGGAACAGTTCAGCTCAGGGCTGAGTGGGAGGTTGAACTTCAGATTTGAATTGTTGAATACCTTTGATTGGCTCAATACTCAATAGAAGTCTGCTTGTTGCCTTTTGTTTGGCTGCTCTGTTTACTTTCTGTTTGTAGTGACTCAGCACCGGTAGTCATTCACCGGTAGCTATCTATTGACCATATCAGTGATTCATAGCCTTTGTACTGTTTTGAGATTCACCCTCACATCTTTCTCCTTTCTTCTAAACATATCCTAAAGTCATCCTCTACCACAAACCTTCGCTCATCTATTCTAAGCTCCTCATTGTTCTGAGCCAAAGGCTTCCATCATGGCAGGCTTTCCGACTCCAGGCTTATTATTTGGGTGTTCTTGAGATAATGTTTACCTTCACTAATTGCTCTTTACCTAATATTTCTACAGTGAACTTTTGGCTGTAATGTACCGATTCTCAGAGTGATCTTTGGCTCTTTCTTGGCTGTTTAGGCGTTGACTGTGGTGACAGTGGAGGTCACTGGCAGTGAATCGCCAGCTTGATTCATTCAATGAATACCTACATAGGTGCCTAGCGGTCTTGACATGATGGTTTCCTCTCCCTCCGCCAGGGGCATTGATTTATTCTTCTTTCATCTTATCTTCTTCTTCATCCTTGACGACCACAAGCCCTGCCGCAGCTGTCTGGGCTTAGCGCTCCCTCCAAGGTGAAGCCATGGCAACGACTACGACACTGTCCCTGGCGACCATGCCAACAGAAATCCTTTGTATGTGTAGGAGGGAGTTGGGACTAGTCAGGCACCTGGCTAACAACGAAATCTGCTTAGGTATGACCGGATCAGAAGCGAATTTGAGCGACTATGATTTTGTGAACCTGTCGCAGGTCTCGAAGAGATTTCGCCAAATCTTTCTCACACGCCGATTCAAGAAACTCACTATTCAGGGCAACGTGAAACAAGTTGCCGATCGCTTGAGAGACTTGTTCAACAATGAGGACTTGGAATCACTTCTGTATTGTCTTGCTGTTTCTACTACGCACTTGAAAATCACTATCCTCAACAACAGGGCTACCAACACCTTTTCACGGGAGGATGTATCTACTGTTGCCAAACTTGTCCAAACCCTCGCCGCTCTCGATGGTGCGGACTTCAATATTCGCTTTCGTCCACAACAGTCGCGCATCGACTTCAACAAGTTCTTGCGGAACCTCCCCAAATGGCACGGCCCGCCCAGCATCAATTGCGGGTATTATATGGACAAGTCCAATTTCAACGCGATCCTCCGCCGGTTCACTCCCGGCACCCTCAAGGCCGTTAAGCTTCCCACTGGCTTCAACAAAGCGCATTACGGTATTTTGAAGTCTCAGTGCCCTACTCTCAAGGCACTGTATGTCGACAGAACGCAGAAGAGACAGCTTATCCGACATCTTCCACGAGATCTGGATCATGGATTTGTAAACAATGTCAGCACCGACTTCCCGGAACTTGAGTCGCTCATCCTCCACGAAAGAAAGGCTACTTGTGCTAATCCCTCTGACGAGTGGTTTCGAAGCATAGCCGAATAGGTAAAGAACATACCTCCGTTCGTTTCCTCGGGGAGTAACTGACGCTCTCTGTTTGAATAGGAACGGGCCGTTGCAAAACTAGCCACCGCTTTGAACTCGATGCCACGTCTCCGCCGATTCGCCTTCACATTCGACATGGCGGGTATTGGACTAGATCTATTGATGAGTCTACGGTCCAATTCGGCCGACTCAGCCAATCTACCCATCTCGGTCAATCGAAAATCATATGAACAGTGGTACTCAGACACCGTTCGCATACTTTTGAACAGGGTCCCCCATCTTGAGGAGCTTTGTATGTCGGCCGATTCCCCAATCTTCTACAGAGGATCGCGAAGAAATGGCGAAGTCTTGGTCCAAAGAGAGCGTCGTGAGAAGGGTGATGTGCTGGGCTGTTTCCCATGAGCTCTGTAGTACTAGGACAACGGATTCGCAATGTAGTGGAAGGACCACTGTGCAATTATCTGTGATGGCTTTCATGTTACCTAGATTTGACCTAATGTTAGGTTTACCTGAACCTGACCCAGGGTCAAACACATAGGCAAACCTACTTATTTCAAGATTCATTACCAATTTTCTGTTGTGATTTAAGATGTCTTTTGTTTTATGTTGCCTAAAGGTCACTTGACTTTACCTAAGGTTCACTGTCTAGAGTTTTAGGTAAAGCATGTCTTTGTATAATTTTAGTGGATTCTTAATGTTTTCTGGTGATAAACCTTGCTTGGTTGTTTCTATTGGTGAAACTGTATAGAGGTGACCTGGCAGGCACTGGCGGGTGACTTGCGGTAGTGCCTGTGAGTTAATGTTATTCTTCTATTTTGATCTTATTCTTATCTAGGTTTTCCACTTCTTTCTCTCCATGATTATTTATTCTTACAACCCACCCTTTCTTTCCTCTCAACTCTCATATCTTCATACACGCGTCTCAGAACCTTTTTCTGTTTTTCTTTCTTCAATCCTACGCGCTAGCGACTACGACATCTACGATGGCGGTATTTCGATCCACGCCGAAGCTGGCGACTATGCCTGCAGAAATCCATTGCATGATCCTCTCTGAGTTGGACTTTGACAGTATCGAGGCTATGACCCAAGTGTCTAAGCATTTTCGAGCTTCATTCCTGCCACGACTCTTCAGAAGTGTTAAGATTACGGGCAACATGCAGAAAATGGCTGCTCGACTGAAACCTGTGCTTCATGGGACTTATAAGCCTTTACTGGATGTAATGAAGTCTTCCACAAAGTGATTATTCTTCTCACTCTTGCGAAGACTTCGCTAACTCATATCTTCCAGGTATGTGACCATCCATGTCACAAACTCTTCAACACGCATGTCGACAGCTGGATTCGAGCTTCTTGGTGAATTTATTTCGAGTCTATCATCTCTCGATATACTGGCCTTTTGCATCCCAGATTCCCAGCGTGCGTACACAAAGAGGTTCCGCAAAGAGATTGAGAACACACCCGTTTGGAGTGGCCCACGCAACCTGGCTTTCTTTGGCCGCATTAGTCTGTCTCACTTTGAAGCTATCATCCAGCACTTCGAGCCTGGCACCCTTGAATCGGTTCAGCTTCCCGTCGGTCGTTCCTGGGAGCATTTTCGAGCCCTGCGCTCAACTTTCCCTGGCATCAAGGGACTAATGCTTGATGGATTAGACCGCTGCCCGGACGAACGTGCCCTTAGTTGCATGAGCTGCATTAATATTTTCCACGTTCCTTATGACTTCTCTCAGCTAGAGTCACTTATTATTGATGAGCTGGAGTATCATGATACATCCAAGAGCTATCCACTCTGGTGTCGACACCACCTGACTCGATTTGTAAGTGATGAACCATTGTTTCTGAGTCAGCAGACTGCCATTCGACAAGCCTCACAAAGGAGCTGTACACTTTTTGCACGTTCGTACTGCTAACTTGATTTTGCAGAGCCATTCCCTTAACAGGCTTATCACATACATCATGAAGATGACACATCTACGCCGCCTTGCGTTCAATCTCAACCAAAAACTGATGGGGTGGGAATTCATGCGACTAACGCACGAATCAATGAACCCTTGGATCGCCCAGCCACACGCTGTTAGGGTGGACGAATGGTATACCACACTAATCCGCCACATTTCCAATGCGGTTCCGCGACTTGAAGAGCTTTGTATCTTATGTAGCTATTATGGTTTCTACAGAGGCACTAAGACTGGCGATGTGATGACGGTCTCACCACACAGTCTTCTTGATCCCGAAGAGAAGGCTAGATTTCCTAGTGTCTTGCTGGTCTAGGGAAAGTGTTCTTGATTCTGTTGAGTGTGGCGAGGGAGTGAAACGTCGGAAGACTACCGATGGATGAATATCTGGAGGAAGATAATCCGTACTTTAAACAAAGAACATCTGAGGAAGGGACTTGCAAGGTAGATGGTGGGTACCAGGAGTAGTGATAAGAGATCCTGAGAGTTAAATCAAAACACGAAGGACATATAGCATCATGCGAGTAAACCTCATCAACAAGGAACTTCAATTTCCCAGTCCTGAGAGACACTAAATGATATCATAATATCCCATCTTATCAACAATGGATTTGTAAATACATAGGCCTACTTCTATTCTTATTGTGTCCGCCGTCCGGCACTGGTAGGCAATTTGTGGTGGTGCCAGTGATTCAGCGTTGACGTTGCTCTCCTGTCCCGCTATTGTTCATTCACCAAATGAATATCGGGTAAACAATAATCAGGGAAGCATTAGCTGAAGAGCACCTAAACAATACCTAGCAAGGCAAATAATAGCTGACGAAGGGCGACGGAGCTCCTTCTCCTTGCTTCCCTCTCTCACTCTCGTCCCTGGTGTAACTTTTATCTCAATCATACACCCATACTCGACAGCGACTTCAGCATCTGATGATGGCAGACTCACGATACACTCCGTCCCTGGCGACCATGCCAAGCGAGGTCATCTGCATGATCGGATCACATTTGGACGATGAGATCCACATCATGACTCTGGTCTCAAAGCGCCTGCGATCGATCTTCCTCCCACGACTCTTCCGGGGAATCAAATTCTCGGGCAATTTAAAGCAACTCGTTGACCAGCTGAGATGCTTGCTTCACGGTAGCTCCAAGCCGCTGATGGAGTGTTTCAAGTCCTCCACTACGTAAGGGTTTCCCTTAATCACTAAGGCACTTGCTTATTGATATCTAGACGAGCTACCACTCATCTTGCGAAGTCTGACAGCCAAGTATATTCTACCGCTTCACACCTTTCGGCCGGAAGATACACCCTTATCAATGAGTTCGTTGTCAACATCATGCCGCTCGATGTCATCACCTTCCACCTTGAAAGCGCCAGCCCCGAACAGAGAGCCGATTTCAACAAGCTATTGCGAAAGACCCCGAAGTGGGATGGTATACGTAGTGTGTCATTCCTTAAGCGCACGAACAGTTCAAACTTCAATACTGTCATCCGGCATTTCGCCCCCAACACCCTCGAAGCTGTTCGACTTCCTATGAAGTAGAGTAAGAGACATTACGATCTCTTAAAGTCGAAATTCCCTCACCTTAAGGGACTCATGATCGATAGAACTGCTTCTAAGATAAGGCCACGAGCACTCGTATGCATGGACCATAGATTCCTGGACTTAGTCAGCGTTGATTTCCCGGAGCTGGAGTCGCTTGTTCTTCGTGAGCTTGGTTATGCCCGTTTGGACCACCCAGATTACCTCCGCAGCCAACAGGATTTGGCTTTATTCGTCAGTCGCAAGCACTTTTCCTTCACCTACTTGTGTGACTAATTTCCTTGGATAGAATGCGACCGTTGAAAGTCTAATTTCGTCTTTGAACGCAATGCCGCGTCTCCGTCGCTTTGCATTCCAGATCTGCCCCTGGCTTCTGAACTCAGAGTTTATACGTCAAGTCTGGAATGATCCAATCTTCAGGCGACAGACCGATGCGGAAGAGGAAGTTTGGTACTCAGCACTTACCTCCCGCATTTCCAATGACGTCCCGCAACTTGAAGAGTTTTGTATCCTTACTGGCTATTGGACTTACCGAGGAACCAAGGTAGATGGCGTGGTGACAGTATCCCAGCACCACAGAAACAACCATGATCAAAGGGGTCGATTCCCTACTATCTGTTAAGGAATACTGGAAGTCATGCATACTCAAGTTTAGCGAGGACTCAGGCAATACCTATGAGAATTGTTCTCTGTAAGCCTCAAAGAGTCCGAAGAGATTGGCATAGTGATTATCACTGGGGTACATCTGGGATGGAGAGAATGAAGTTACGGTCAAGCTAGCTGATATGCCGCTAAAAACAAGTAGTACTTGGGCATATGACAGATTTAGACTATTTTAACCCAAAATGCATCTTCACCCAAGATCATATAGTAAACCTCTCGACTTAGCATATGGTGCCTCAGAACAATTGCTTGCTCTTCTTTCCCTCAGACTTTGAATCCTCCGCTGACTTCAATTTCCCAGTCATTTCGATTGACAATGCCGACCCAAAAACTTAATGAAGAAAAAAACATTCGTCAATCACTCTTTCTTAGTATCTTCACCGTCTTGGGCCTCAGGTGACATATCCTCGGGCACCGTATCTTTAGCTGTGTCCATGACCTCTTCATCCTTGATTTCTTCAACGTGGCGATCTGCAGACCCATTGAGAAGCTTCTCTTGCTCCAGAAGTGAACGTATAACAGGCTGTGGATTCATCTCTCGAGTAAGGCGATCATTGATCTCCTCACCACACTCCTTAAGACGATCTCGCTCCTCGTCGGACAACGGCTCACGGCTCTGTCGACCACCTTTGCCATCGCATGATGAGCATTTGGCAAGCCAGTCTGGCGCAAGATACTTCTGAGATCTTCCACCCGACTGAAGCAAACTTTCCAAGATGGCCATGTTGAGATCAAGAATGTTGTCATGGCTGAAAGATCCAGGATCTTGAAGAAGTTGCACAGCCATTCCAAAAGAAACAGACAAAAGGGGTCCAATGCCAGGTACAAAGCCGAGACCCAGCTCAATGAGAGAGGTCACAAGGTTTTTGATCCAAGAAGAGAACTGATAAGGTCTCCAACCAACTTCAACACCAAACGTGGCGCTGAGAATGTTGGCAAAGTCCATCTGGCGAAAGAACTCTCTGTGGTGTACATCCAGCGACATGTTTCTCCAAGTTCGTGAAGACTCAGTCCACACAACCAACTCATCCCCCTGAGCCTTTGGTGTAAACAGTCCTTGCTCAGGATTGCGAAGTTTGTGCGGAATGGTCAGGTACGCAATGATGTTGGAGATGTTGAAGCCCCACGTAATATCATCTCTCCAGCCCAGGCCGTGTTGTGACGTGACGTTGAACCTCTGCGACCGGCCGCTCAGGTTCCTCATATCAACATGTCCTCTGTGTCTGAAGTCGATAACGACATAGGTACAGAGATGAGGGAAAGCCTGGTCTGTTCTCTGTGCAACAGGGAAATAAATAGCTCTCAGAGGAATTGTAGCGTCAATCCAAAGCCACTGAGTATCTTTGTCTTGAACCGTCACAGGTCTAAGGATGTACTTTCTCGGACCACCTTTATCAAGGTCCCGACACTCGTTCCAATTGAGACTGTTTGGATGAGTATGGACTCTAAGCATCCAATTGAAGCTTGTGTCTTTGCTTTCACCAACCCAAAATCTGTCCCAGTCTCCAAAGCGAGTACCCCACCACTGGCCTTTGCCGTGCATCCACTTGGATCTTGGGTGGTGTCTAGCTGTTTGATTGATGTTTCGCCATTCGTTCCAGTTGTATTCAACGAGAACGGTGCGATAGAATTGTTCTTCGTTGTCTGCAGACCAGGTATTGTGGTATCTCAGGGAGCTTCTGACGAAGAAACATTCGCCCTCTGGATAGTAGGTAGCCATTTTGAGGTAATAGTCTAACGAAAAATGTTTATTTAAAGTCTCAGAAGGTAGTAAAGAGGTATTGAGAAGATCTTTGTTCACTGCAAGAGAATATCAGATGGCTAAGTGATGGGCACAACCCCCTTGATATACCTCGTCCGCTAGTCTCCCCAGAATCAACGAAAGCTTCTGTTCTGATTCACATTGAAACGTGGCTTCCCGCTGATCCCCATCGGTCTGGTCTTGGATAGTTTGTGGTAGTCATAGACCCCGCGTTTCAGTAGAAGCCGAGGTGTCACAACTCCTTGACCGTCATGCAGCTATACTAAACCGTCCAAAAGTGAATAGCTCCATTGCAGTTTTCGCTCAGCGGCAGAAGACACAGCGTTTTTATATCAAACGGCCCGACCTCTGTCAAACCCAAGTACGCAGAGTAGACAAAGCTCATTTGCTGGGGGTATGGTTAACATGCCGTGTGAGGTGGCAAGTAACGCGGCACTTTGACCTCTTCTCTTCGGCAGTTCTATTCCCAGAACGATCCTCATTCCCGCTCTCTAAGGCATGCCATAATCTCCGGCGCCACAATCCTGGTCGTGCAAGACTTTAGACTGGCACGTTATCAGTGGCCAGTGGGCAATTCGACCCAACATCGTCGGAAGTCAAGTTGTGTCAGTACAGATACGCAGATATGGATTTTGAAGTCACGTTGGTACAGCATTGTTCATAATTCCTTGAATGTGTTCAATATATAGTCTCCTCAAATTTACATTGATCAAACCCACATTAATATGGATAACCAGAAAAAGTCCTCAGCGAAACTCACAAACATCTTCAACTCCCACGAGTATCATTTTCCAGCTGACTCGGACGCAATAAAAACATCCAGTCTGCATCCAAGGGGATGATAGAATAATTAACTATCTCGTGTTAAAAAAAAAACTCGCCAAATGCTTTAATCAGTTATTCTGCCATTGTCTCTTGGTATGTGCTCTTCTAAGCACTACGCCCTAGGAGGCTGAGTAAGATGGATCCATGGATTAACGCAGGGGTCTTCTGCATCCACCAATTGTACATAGACACACTTTCTGGGCCAGCCATGTCCCGAGATACCCTGTATTTCGCTTAGGCGAAGTCTTAATGTAATCAATCATGTTCATAGAACAGAAAAAAGGGACATAGTTAGATACTTGGTGATGTTTGTTAACCGAAGGTCAGATCATGTAAGCTGAACTTGCCAAGACACCTGAGATATGCAGCCTGGCTTGTCAGCCGACGCGTATTTCTGGGTATCGTCGCATCCAGACTTATCGCCATAAAGCCAAATAGCAAATCTGAAACATGACAAGTTGATGTATTATCAGTGCTCTTCCCCCTGAGTATTGACGAAAGTAAGAGTGTTGGTAGAAAGAAAAAGAATAAGAGGGAGCTTTCGCACCGGGGATTTTTATCTTCTTGATCCTCACCATCGCAGCTCTGTAATAGTCAGGCCGTCGCTCGTGGCGCAGGACGGATCATGAATATTTGCTCGCGTCCCGGACAGGGCAAGGTCCGAGGTCAGAATGAAGCCTGGGGCTATGGTACCATGATGGTTGATATTCGTAGAGTTCCTCAGTGAAGAAAATAATTAAGGTGTATGGAATCTTGGATTACTAGTAGTTGAACACTTTTGTTATATATTAAAGCAGAAACTCACAATTTACTAGTTAAATCTTGAGGTATCTTGATACTTCAAGTATTGACTACCTATCTCTACGACATTTTGTCTCAAAATGAAGTCGTTCATAGCCGAATGTTCCTCCGTTTCACCGCAATGTCGGAGTATTACCTACATATTTATTACCCCATTCCTTCCGAGCTATCAACCAAACCTCACCGCAAGATCAGATACCAAAAGCCAAGCGCTTGGCGGAGGCTGAGTAGGGCTACCATCCCGAGGCGGCAAATAACCGAGTATTATACAGGGGTTTCTTTTATCCACCAACCAATACCTGAAGGGTCATTGTCTGAAAGTTTTCTCATAGGGCTGTGTACGCGATGGCTAGGCTGATATGTCTGCCAAGCGGTAATTTGATCCTTTCGCTTTGATCCTAAGTCCTTTTTTCCAATTCAAGTATGAACCTATATGAATTTTCAGCTCAATGTAACCGTGGGGTCCCCCGTCCGCAAAACTTTATTCCACTGGCGATTTCTGAATGGCTGCTCTGGGCGTCTCCATTCTAGCATCGCTTGTCAGCTCGGACTCACGCCTAAACACGGCTTCAAGTTCTTGTGGATACTGAACAGTAACGTGAATGTCTTTACGGGTGGATAAATTTGATTGAGACTCGGGAGTAAATAGTATAAAGAAAGAGACCTTTCCCGTCAGTGATATATGTCTTTCTCTATCTATCAAGTCACAGCTGATCTTGTCTTCTTCACATAACTCAACTACCTTCAAACACCGCCAAGATGGTCAAATTCGCTACCTCCGTCACTATTCTCCTCACTGCCGTCTCTTCGGCCTTTGCTGCTCCTAACGCTCTCGAGGAACGCAGCGATACCAGCTGCCTGGATAACCTCTCCAAGGACTCTTACGGCAATGTAGGCTTTTGACTGCATTTAGAACATTCTCCAACATACTAAACATATCAAAGATCAACGAAGCTGTTCAGTGCATCAACTATCTCGCCAGCCTCGGTAATCAAGCCTGCGTTGCGGGTGCTACCGCCAGAAGCTACTGCAGACGTGGAAATACCCAGATTTCTGGTTTGACACGTGGTTTGGCTTCTCACAAGACCACTTCCTCTCGCTGGTAAGTCAGACTCTTTGATACCAGCTATATATGGGTTCTTTCGCTAACTTTGACTAGCCAAGATGTTGCTCGAGCTGCGGGACTCATCATGGATAAGTGCTCGCGTGGTGATGGAAAGGTCAAGGGTCAGAACCCTGCTTGGGGTAATGGCAATCTTATTGTCGATATCCGCAGAGTTTGATAAGACTTTTGGGAGAGAAGAGCGGCAACGCTTGATAGACTAGATGCAGATGCACTTCTCGTACACATTAGAATAAATTCCTAACTGATACGTACCTACTTTCAAAATCTCTACTCGGTGATGGCCAATAAGGAAGCTTAACGGAGTCCGAAGCTGAAAGATGGGCTCTTAGCCTCTCACTATAGTACATAGTTAGATTTTGATTAGACATATGCGATCTAAGCTATATCCTTAAAGTCTTGATAATTTTCTTAGTCCGTAGGACTTCAGTATTTATTATTACTAGTTGTTTCATAAGGCTGACTGACGATCAATTCCCTGTTTCATCTTAAATTTGGTTACGTCCGTGCATGCCCCCACATACTCCATACTCCGTACTCCGTGTCCGTGTCCGGTCCCATCTACACCTCAACCTCCGCCTCCGACCGACTTTTTCTAATCCTCTCTATTCCTCAGTTTCCTTTCATAATAGGTCCAGTACGCCTAAAAATGTCTACACCGGCGGTGTATTCCTCTCTCGACAAAGAAGACCGAACAGACGAAAAAATCCCTGGTCTTACCTCCTCCGAACCACCACCTCCTCCAAACACAAACCTGAAAAAGCTATATGAGCTTGATCCGTGGCTGAGGTGGTATGTCACTACTCTTTTCATTTACCTAGCCGGTGCAATAACATGCGTCGCGTGGTCTTACACTGGAGCTCTTCTCGACGATGATGCTTCAAAACGTCGCGTCTTTCGAACAGGAGAGGGTGTTGTGGTTGATCAGCTTTACTCCGGTATAGCCCTCTCCGTCCTCCTCGCCCCAGCAGCTGTTTTCGTTCAATTTGTAGTCTTTGACTTTCGAAGACTACATTTATTCTCGTTGAGCACTCAAATGCCCGTTGCATTAAGGGATCTAGATGAGATCTCGGAGGGTGTTACGCTTTGGACTATGCTTACTGTTGCCAAATACTCTTGGTGGTATGGACTTATGCATACAATTTTGATTCTCACACGGACGTTGCTTGTTCCTGTTGGTACGCTTTCTCTTACTGTCGGTCCATATTCGCATAATCAGACGGGATTTGGTGTCGTTGGTGTTCCAATTTCGCTGATTGTTGCGGCTGAAACTAACGTTACGACTTTGTCTACTGCTATGGGCGGAAGTCCTAATATGCCATTCCACCCATCACTATCCAAGAACGATACCTTCCTCACGGCTACGGTCTACACTTTCGTCGGAAGTCTTATTTCGCAAAACGCTCTCGCCAACGTTGACTCGGGCATTCTGGGTCCCGTTCCGACACATAATCTCACCTTCGCTGCCAACACGACATACAACGGTTTGGTCTTCTTCAAATGGACTGCTGGTTGCGAAGCGGCCACTGAAGTCAACTATACATCCCACAAGAAGGATGGAAGAACTGTCTACAACTTCACTATGCCTGACAACAGCATTCAGAGTATCAGTCTCCTTTCTCAGAGTTCACAGCGGATCAGACTCTGGAGCAACGCTACGAGGCGAAACAAGATTCCAACATCCGGTACCACGTATTTTCTTTCAGCCACGAAAGATATTCCAAATGTCAACGAAACTGCGCTGAGAAATCGAGGCGATGACAAGAGCTTGGTGCAAACTGAAGAGGGAGATTGGATATCTCGAACGAAGTGTACTCCATCTCTCAAGTGGCTTGTTGGGTCTTGTACTTTCAATGGAACGATAATGACATCGTGTGTTGAATCACCCCAATCCAACCAAACAGCGCTTGACACAGACGCACTGGATGCGCTTGATGTGTACATGTCAGCAATTCCATGGGACATCTTCAATAAAAAGCTCGACATCGTTGACGACACTCTCGATGCTCTCTACGCAATCCCAACCGCTAAAGATTTCGGGAACTTCTTCGGAAACATGGCCCACGCTATTGTATCGATCACCACCGCGGGATATTTCGGTACATCTACCGTTCCCACCGCCACGCATATCACAGAGCCGGTGTATATCGCACGATGCAGTATTCTTATTGCTGTAACACTCATGCTCTTCCTTTCTGTCGCCGTCTCAGTCATCGATATGATTCGCAACAGAATCAAACATCTTCCACAGCTACCTGCTTCATTCTTAGCGATTGCTCATGCTGTTCGTGGACCTTGGTGGGATTATGAGTTGTCTGGATATCGACCTTGGGATCGAGTCAAGTCGCAAAGTGATGGGGCGGCTACGGTCATGTTTGGTGTTGACACTGCGGACCCGAGATTTATCAGACTTGTGCCGTCTGTTGCGCCAATTCGTGGTTGATTCAATGTATATATAGCTTAGTTAATAGCATCGGTTGGGAGGGGAACGAATTCCGAGCCCTAAACTTTATAAATAACAAACTTTCACACAATATTCAAAGATACCAACAACGCGGGCAAGTGTTGACGGGGAAGATCCGGCCCAAGTTTAAACTCTGGTCTGTTGTCAGGGGCATTAGGAGGAGACTGTCAGGACGGTCAGAGAATAATCTCCTTTCTCGAGAGTTTCTGCACGTGCCAAGCTTCGAATGTTGACATCAACACCATCAACCGCACACTTTTAGCAAACTCAAACACTAGTCGTTCTCCAAAGCAAAGGCCACACCTCTTCGGCCTTCTTCTTCGGTTACTTCTTCAATAGGGGACACAGCGGGCCAGTAGTATGGAAGATCTTTTCCGTTCTGGAATGTAGTGCGGGTGAACCTTTGATCAAGCCAGAAACCTCGGCGAATTAGCCTCTTAGTGACATCCACAATGATCATGTCGTCGTTTTGAGGAACTTGATCTGACGTGAACACGGCTTGTATTATGCCACCAAATTCTGGAATACCGATGTTATCTTCTTCGCTTTGATAATAGGCGTCTTCAACAGATTGATTGAAAGCTGACCAGCCAACGATCCCGGCGTTGTTGAGGCGAACCATCCACTGAGTACTTGACGAGATGTGTTAGCCAATAGTTCAAGGGATGGAAGAAGGTCACCTACAGAGCATCTCGGTATCCTTCTAGTTGACCATCAGCCTCCTCACCAAACCTGAAGCGAAGCAAATTGGCGCGCTCCTCATCTGGGAGCTCGCGAGCACTCCCCTGAAGGATATTGATCAACTCAATAAGAGTGACGTTTTCTTCACGGGGCAGGAAAGAATTTTTGAGAGGAAAATTGAAGCTTGCAAGAGGACTTATGAAGGGTCGGTCGTCGGAATCAAGTCGAATCCTGAGCTCTCCTATCTGCCTCCTGTCTTCCGAAGGTTCCATCGAGAGGGCGAGACCGTGGACTTTTGCACGATTTCCATGATCATTGCGGAAGTAGATATCCTCATTGAGTTTGAAGTAGAAGTGATAACAGCAGCGAGGATCGTTGGAGTTCTGGAACACGTTCAGATCAAAGGATACAAGGCCAGTTCGTGCGACAACGTTGATGTAATGATCGGTTTGGTAGCGCACATCTTCGACGCAAAAAAGAGTTCGTTCAGGAGGCGGAATTTGCCGCCAATTCCACGGGTTTCTTACTGAGACTCGCCTGGCTTGTGTTGCTTGCTGATGCTGCATTATGCTACCTAGTCATCTTGCCTGAAGAGCATACAGGATTAACATTACCCAGGTACTTTCCCTGAAGGATATACAGCATTACCGACTTTATCTAAAGACTACCTCGCCTCAGACGAATATATATACCCAACCCTTTATTTCCCTTGCTCGAAGAGTACACAAGATTACTTCCCTTACCCAGCGAATACATGAGGCCAGCTGGCTTACCTAAAAGGAATACAGGACTATAGCCTTCATGTTGCTTTCGCTACCAACTTTATAAAAAGGACACGATTTCTTCCACAATATAAACTTTTCTGAATAGCTTCCTCAAGTGACCAATTGTCATGTAGATCCATTGTAGAGTTATCTAGAGGACCAGATCCTACGGCGTGTTTATAGATAAAGTTTTATTTAACCTTGTTACCCTGATAGATCCTGAATTGATAAGGGCATCCAAAAGATTCAAGTGGCGAATTAACTTCGACAAGGGGATATCAACGTTGACTTTGTATACAAAGCCAAGAATAATACAAGTTTCTCGGTTAGTGAAAGCGAAAAGAGTTCTTACAGGCATAGAAAGGCCAAGGGGGGCTGGAAGTCACTCACTGCAGACGTCTTTCTTCAGACTTCTCCTCACCATACCGGTCTTGAGGCATGGCCATAGCCTCCTATTCGGCAGCCTAGAATGCACAAGAAAGGGAATCAAGAACTTGATACTGAAAGCAAAACAGATAAACATCAACAGATCATCAATACATACAAGATCATGCGAACTCCATGCTCATGCCCAGACTTACCTATGTCTCATACTCCCCAGACTCCCAGTTTATGACAGTCTCGACTTCCGATTCAACCTCTGTTACTGCTTCTGATTCTCCGTCGTCCGCGCCTGGTTTATCCCCCCAAGCATATCCTGACACCCCTTTAACCCCAGGTACAACTTTGCCTTGCCAACTACTTCTCATCTCCGATAGTCTCTTCGCATAATCTAAAGTTGACTCCTCTTGCCATCGGGCTCTTTTACCATATAGCACCACCTTGGCCTTTACATAACCGGCCCATGGAGTTACTTCTTGTAGACTCTGAGGGGCTGACTGTTCAGTAATTGCCAACTGATCCATGAATCGGCCACAAAGAAGCCATTGTCTCACCTCCTCTGTCCCCGCGAACAAATAACAACTCCTGAACTTTTTCCCGTGTGTATATGTTACCTTGGCTCCATTGCGAACTAGGAATCTCACAGCACCGAGACTCCCACAAGCACTTGCATTCATGATCGCTGATCCAAAGCAAGAGCCCTCAAAGTCAATGTCTGCCCCCACTTCCAAGCAGTTTATCATAATGTCCACGCGATCCAACGCGGCAGCGTGACACAAAGGGCTCCAGCCACGCGATGGTTCGAGATTGAGGATTCTCCGTAGCTCTTCAGCCGGTACCTTTTTTCTAAGTCGACTGAAATACGAAGTTAAGAACGGAAGGTTTGAGAAGTAGCAGAACTCCAAGTGCCATGGGAATGGACTCACTCCGTCCAATCCCTTCTCATTGTGAAGCACGATGTCCAGCAAATCCTCATCTCGCATGATGCAATGCATTATGCTCATACCAATTTCGTCTTCAGCCAGAAGGTCACACTTGAGCTCATAAAGCCTTTCCAAAACTTCAGGACTGATCGCTATGTCCTGGCTTCTTACTTGGAATCGGGACGGAGTCGAAGTATCGAAGAATTCCTTCGGTAGATGTGAAAGAATGGTGGGATACAGCTCACAGAAAAGGTCAGGGCCAAACCAGTTGATCAATGTTGGAAGTGACCCAAGCCTGCATATTGATGATATGGATGCCCCGAGCGACACAAGATGTCGTGCCATATCAGCATCTCCTGTGTATATCAGGGGCGTCCACCCGTTCTCGTCGGGTACGTTAATATCTGCTCCTTTTTCCACTAGGAGAGATGCTGTTGACTCGAGAGAAGCCCATGCGGCCATGTGCAGTGGTGCCATCTTAGCGTGGTGGGTTCCTGAATTCCAATGGTCCTCGCTTTCAAATGTCCTTGGGGCCAGGCGGTTCAGTATCAATTTCAATGCGTCGGGGGTCCTAAACAGTTCTTAGTAAACCTGTAAATAAGGTATTGCGAGTTACTCACCCAACATAGTCGATGCACCTCTCTACAGTCCGAAGCATTGATTCAACGCCTTCAGTATAGTCCTCGTGTAGGGCTTCGTGGAATGGGAACTCTTCCCCATATACCAAGTCACCTCCGTGACAAATGTAGCTCCATACCACGTCTGATAACACCGTTTGGACACCTGGTCGACGGGCTGCTATCTCAATTGCGCCCAAAAGATCTTGATCTACATATCCAGCGGTTAATGCACTTGCCCCTTCGTCTAAGAGCCACTCAGCGCTGGACGAATCATCTTGCGTCAGAGCAAGTAGTAGTGCGGACAAGCCGTCGTTCTCTGGTAGTGGTGTATCTATCGGGAACCCTTTGTCTATCATACGCTTCATACCTTCCCCGTCATCATCTTCAACAGCTCTCTCAAATAGCATTGCCAAACGTCTGGCCTGTTTCCTCGATATGGTTGCGTACCCATTCAATAGAATTTTCTCATAGTCATCCAGAGATTCTCCTTCTAGAACCTCAAATATTTCCTCAAAATCTAGCTCAGAAGCATGTCTTGCTGGAGTCTTTCCCTCTGCGTCAGGGGATTGGAATGCACCATGCTCAAGTAAAACTTGAGTGGCGGATAAACTCTCTCCCTCCACAGCCATGTGCAAAGGAGTGTATCCTAATTCGGTTTCTGCCATGGGATCGAAGCCATTGGCAAGGAGGATCTCGATAGCTTCGATAAATCCTTTGTTGGCTGCAATGTGCACTGGTGTGAGTCCTGATTCTGTGACCGAGTTCTGTTTTGGTACCAGCCCTTGTTCTAGTATGAACTTCAAACACTGGACACTGTTTGAGTTTGCTGCGAAATGCAGCATACTTCCATCTTTGATGAGAAAACCCCATTCAACAAGATCCGTTCTAAAGCTCACCGGCTCAGCCCAAGAAAACATGTTTGAAGTGTGCTTGATTTGATCCAGGATCTTTTGAAAGATTGTCACATTATCTATGACCACTGACTCAAGTATTGCGTTGAAAGATGTGCTACTTTCTGCAAACGGATCAGCCCCGCAGTCCAGCAGCCGCTCTGCAAATTGGAAAGAGGATTGTTTGATGTGATAGACGAGGGCAGGCTCTGACTCGAAGCCTGGACCTATCTTATTGATATCGACTCCCTTCTGAACAAGGCCATTTGCTAGCCAGAGAATATTCGTTGCGTCCTCCGATGTAGCAAGGGTATGCAAGGGCGTAAATGTATCTCCTCCTGTAAGCCTGTTGATCAGTTCTTCGCTCTTCGAGTGTTCCAAGAGTTCTTTCATAACTTCGGTACCATCCTCCGAAGAGCAAATATTGAGTGCTATGGGAGCACGAAGGGCGAGGTCAATCGGAGAGACTCCATCCACGCGATGATGGAGGTCGGCTCCATAATTGATGAGAAGCTGAATAGTATCGAGGTCCCTTTTCTGAATAGCATATTGGAAAAATCGTGATATTATGTCAGAGCTCCGCATGCTGTCCCAGTACTTTGTTTGTTGGATAGCACTTCGAATTGTTGGAATGAATGCATCGATATAGCTGGTCAGTAGTGGCTCTAGTCCACACTCACCCAACTGTTGTTCATGAACTTGCATCGCCCCTCGTTGGAACACGAATTCTATCATGGCTCCAAATCCAGCCTTCTCGTTGAAAGTGGCCCTAGTATCCTCTATATCATCTGATGGACAACAAACAAAGCTCCATAGAGTTTGCCTGGGTCCTGACCCCAACCCAGACGTCATCAGGTTGTGGGGAAAGAGAATCTCGACAATTCTTGTATTTGGGTCTTCAAATCTCCCAAATTTGTTGATAATATAGCTTTCCACGGGCAATCTTCCATCGATTCTGCTGTCTTTGGCAAACGGGTAGACTTCTGCTAGTAGCTGCACTTGTTGTATGGAAACCCATGGGTTGAGGTAATGTAACGGTGTTGGTTCAGCTCGTACCATAACCTCAAAAACACGCATAGCTTCCATTGAGTCGTGGGTACTTGGTTCAGCATCCCTGCTCGCTGCGGTCTCTGGTCCATGGAAACTGTGATCTATCAGGCGTAGAATCTCCGAGCATAATGTGGTCAGATCTATGTCACAATGTTCTTTCCTAGGACTCTCCCCAACGTGCTTGAACAAAATGGCTAGTGGTGTATCACCTTGAGGATTTCTGGCCTGGAGGCCCTCGATCGTCTCCTCAGAGTCCAAGGCGAACATATCGTTGACAAAGAGATTGTCAAAGGGGCGGTCTTCGGCCCAATAATGAAATATGTTGTAACCCTTCTTGTCCTGGCTGATGAGAGATATCCCAAGGTCTTTGAAGATTTTGAACGGATGTGAGCCGTGTTGACGTTTGCAGTAGTTAATTGGCAGCTCTCCATTTTCGCCGAGGGCATAAGGGTTATAACCTTCAGTCACCAAGACCTGGAAGACATTAAAGGCATGGTGTTTGGCTGCTAGATGTAGTAGTCCATTGGCAGGACCAAAGTAGGACATTTGATCCTTTAGTCGTCCATCAGCGAGGCAGTACTTGACTAGTGCAACATTGTCGCTGCAGATAGCTGACAGAAGTTGGCTAATTAGAGCATCTTCCGATATGAAGACGCAGGACCTGACCAAACTTAGATCTCTCGTCAGAGCGAAATCACTTTCAAGAGCCCAATTCCATACGATAGAACCGAGCTCTTTGCCCCATTCAGTGGAGTATGAATCCGTCGAGCCAAGATATTGCAGCATGATGCGGGCTGACATCTCTGCGTCATTGTCTGATGCCTTCGCTGGCACTATCCAATCTCGAAGCATCCGGATCTCATCATAAGATGGCTTCAGATGGCAATACAGCAGCTGCACGACGGGATATATGTCATGAAATATAGATGCAAAGAGACAGGCGAAAGAAAAGACAGAGAGTGTGTTTGGGGGGATAGCATGTTTCGAGGGCTTTGCTCCGGCCGCAATAAGACAGTTTACTGTCATATCTCTTCTTTTAGTTGAGGGCAGGAACTGATTTCTCGCCCGAGTCATGGGTTCTCGACGTATACCCTTTTTGTCGCTCAGATCGGGCAACCCAGGGACTGCGACAACAGTCATGATCGCAAGATCTAGAGTGGTTGCAGCATCAAGTTTTTGACTGACGTCTGAACCCGCATTGATCAAAAATTCGCACATCTCGGGCAGATTCAAGGCAGAAGCCATGTGGATCGGCTGGAACGAGGCAAGCCTTACGATCTTCCAGGCTTGTCTTTCGCACTCGTGGTTCTCCTTGGATCTTGACTGAGTACCAGTGGCATACATAGCATTTTTGAAGACTTGAATAGCCCAGCACATGAAATATGCGCATTTGGAGGGTTGGAACAAAGACCTGGCCAAGTCCGAAATTGTCGAGTTTTCGAATCCATCTTTAGTGAGCTTGATCCATAAGAGAGCAGCATGTCTGTAAAATGGGTAGGCCTCGTCCCGCTGGCGCGTTGCAGTAACTTGTTCATCGAAAACATCAGAAATGGTGTCAAAATTCTTCATTTGCAGGAATCGGAGACATTGTGTTGCAAGAAGAGAATTTCTTGTCTTCTCAGTAATCCAGTACTTTTCCAAGCCAAGCGATTGAGAGAGTGCTTCCTTGTCCTCGAGGAACTCCCGAACAGAGAAGTGGGCAAACTCGAAGTATTCCCCGTTGGTAGACTTCCTGATAAGGCTACTACATCTTTTCATTATTTCGTGTTCTGGCACCATGTTTCTCTCGTTGAGGCATCCGATTGTGGAAGTTGAAATAGCCTGTCGTAGCTCCAAGATTGTCAACTTGGGATGCGTGATGACCATGAACTGGAGGCACATTTGCACCATGGCTTGAACCCCGGTGGAGCATTTATTCACTCGTTCCAAAAGACGGCGGTAACTCTCCGGCAAGTCAGGAGGGAGCTTGTTCAGGGCCTCGCGGCGCTCTTCGTCATGGGCACAGTTGCAAAGGTAGTCCAGTTGACACACTACCCACCGGAACCTAGGTCTGTTAGTATAACTTAAATCTTGCATTATTCCCATCGCGACCTACATTCCATCGGCCTTCTCTACCAAAACTCGCAGGATTTCCTCCTTCATGTCCATACTTGTAAGCTCCAGTTGCCGGGTGCGAAGCCTTTTATCGACTTCAGAGTTGACGTACAATCGAATATCTTCGGTATGCGCGGCAATTGGGATGGTCTCAAATTTATCTCCGAGTCGTACACGGATACTATAATGATCTCGACTGAAAAGAGCGAGTGAGAGTCTCTCAGAGTAGTCGGCCAACTCGATCAAGTTGTCGACCACTTCGTCAGTGAGGTCGCCGCATTCGTCGAGACCATCAACAACAATGATGACTTGATTGAAGGCTTCAGACATTTTGCTGATTTGAGCCCTCAATTCGTCTGGTTGGGGACTTTGTGGAAGTCCTCCAATGGGGTACAAACTCTTGTAGTATTCCTCCAGGATTGTAAAGGCATCATTGCTTTGACGAGCGAGTTGCGACGCGATTGCTCCAAAGATATTCACCGTCTGCCAGGTACGATTATCCTTGTAATCGCAGAAAAAGAAGGCTACACCAATGCCATCAGATGAATAGCTGCGAGAAAGGGCTTCTTGAATGACGGAGCCGGCCAGAACAGTTTTTCCTGCTCCAGGAATGCCAGTCAACCAGAGCTTCGACTCAGGTGTCTCTAGCCAGCGAATAAATATCGGAGACTCGGTTAACCATAGCCCTGTCATTGAATGGCGAAGCCTGATACTTGTTTCGAGGCCTTGTTGCGGATTGGATCTCATAAAGTGGTTGAGAATGCGTTCTTCTTGCTCTCTGACATTGATGAGTGTGTTGATCTCGATCCTTCTTGCTACCTCCCCTACAGCTGTAATCTTTTTGTCCAAGTCGTCAGATTTGGTGAGCGACAACTGTATCTTGCGCATAGAGTCAGTAGCCAAGGCGACGCTGATGGTCTCCTTGTGTCGTGAAAGCTCAGTCAGAAGCTCCCTCGTTTCTGAGGACGAGAAAGGCCATTTGAGCGATCGAGCAATTCCTTCGAGTTTGGACTTCTTGAAACTGTCCCCGGCTTTCTTTACTCTCGTCTCAATTTTTGTGAATGTTTTGTAACAGTGATTCAAGTAGTGATTCCTGAGTGTCGGGTCAAATTCTTGGCCTTCTTCTTCCAAGTCCGAGGTTAAAGCCTCGAGTCGTCGCAATACACTTGCGAGGTTATCGATCTCATCAACAAGGCTTTGAATCTCTTCTTTGGCGTCTTTGGCAGTTCTGACAAATTTGTAGGTATGTTTAAACACCAGATCGGCGAGCGATATTAAACCAGCGATGCTCGCCGCCAAAGATAGGGGATCAGCCATGGCGCGTGCCGATCAAGACGATGGGGATTGAATGCGATGTAAAGATGGAGATTTCATTGTATAAGTTAGCTATTCTCACCAGGTCTTGCCCGAGGTAATATCACACCCCGCATAGTGAGGCTGAGTGGAAGACACGCAGGTAAGATCATGCAGACCTCATGCTGTGACGGGAAGAGCCCTGCTGCATTTCTGCCTAATGCAGGCACACCTATTCATCAGCTCAGTTTCCATGAATGAGGCAAAGAGAAATGATTTGTCCTGAATAAATGCTGCTTGTATACTCTTATAAATTGAGCACCTCAAACTCGTTGGGCAACTCTTTACCCTGAACCCAAGCGGCAACACCAGAAGCAAACAACTCAGGCAATTGTAAGTGCCACGGATGATAAGCACTCCTCACAACGACGGCCTCATTCTTAACCCCCTTCTTCTCCCCTCCCTCTCTAAGCACAACCCCCATCTCTTGTATAGCGTCGGTCTGGTCCATCTTCCCCCCAGAAATAACGCAAGTTCTCACTCCAGAGTCCGCAACAGCCTTTACATTCTCCATACTAAACTCACTGAGCTCCTTGTCAACCAATCTACTCCTCTCTGGTGACTTGTTCTTCTTTGCTTCTTCCATCCACTCTTCATAGTCGATTCCCTGCTTTTTAAGTGCCATCTCTGTTAAACCTGGTATGTTTTGTATGCTGTTCACGATCCACATTGCTGTTGGTCGGGCCATGACCCATTTGAAGAGTCCCTTGTAGGGATATCCGCCTGTCGCAAATGTTGACAGCACAACATGTGGGTGGCGTGGCGTGAGAGTCAACGCGACAAAGGCGCCCAGTGAGAAGCCGACAACATGTGCCTTTGCGCCGTGTGCTTGCTTCTTAATGACCTTTGCCACTTCATCAGCAGCGAAGGCGAGTGAGAAGGGAGCGATATCGCGGGATCCAGAGTGCATTGGAAGGTCGACCAAGATTAAATGATACGCTGCCAGTGATGATTGACTGGTAACTAATCTCCATTCGATATGGCTTCCTCCACCTCCATGCAAAAATATTATTGATTCATTTTGGTCTGCGTTGCGTTCTTCGAAGTAAAGGAATTTCTCTTCATGGTTCAGCGTCTTAGACATGGTTCAGTCAATAGATTAGACAAGCTTTAAGACGTTCTAAACTCGGCGAGTCACAGAAAAGCTTAACACTTTAAAGAAAAAAGAAACAGAATAAATAGGGAAGTTTACTCGTATTTATACATCGCAGTGCCAGGTTTGGTAAAGCTAAACTCATGTCGACGCGTATGTAAACTACGAACTCCCGGGTAAACGGCATCGCTTGGTGATAAAGAAGCCAACATGCATATGTATAGTACATTGACCAAGTTGTGCAATCACTGCAGACTCTGTTCAAAAATGCTGAATAATTCATTTCAAAGTCAATTCAGCTTCACTGCGCTCAAAATACATCCCAATGCCATAATGGCGAGTTCAGTTCTTCGGGGAACCAGAAACAGGGGTAATCCAAGCCACAAAGCACGTGGACCCACCCCCATGATAAGCTTCCCCAGGTGATCTGAGCCTCTAACCTCAACTCAGCAATACCCTCCCTACCCTTCCCCATCCTCTCTTCTTCTCTCAACCTCGCAACACCAAACCTCCAATATGGCCAGCTTCAGGCTCCGCGATATCAGCGGTTATTTGATCCTGCTCATCGCAATCACAACTCTGGGGTCATTACAGTTCGGTTTTCACTTGGTAACCTACCCACTCACTACCTTACCATAGCTCGACATTTAGCTAACTAAATATTTCTAGGCTGAGCTTAACGCACCCCAAGATGTAATTACGTGCCGCAAGAAATCCATCTCCGCTCTCGATAAGATCAAAGGACTCGTGTATAAACCGAAAGATGAGGTAACATCGGGATTCATGCCGCATTGTATTCCCATGGATGAAGCTTCGTTTGCGACGATCTCTTCTATATTCACTATTGGTGGGCTGGTGGGAGCTTTGACCTCTGGGCCTTTCTCGTCCAAGAGCGGACGTCTTCCTGCGATGCGCATCACGGGTTTGCTCTATTTATTTGGAGCAGCCATTGAGACCATCGCAGGAAGTGTCTTCGTTATGGCTCTGGGACGTTTGTTCTCTGGTATTGGAGCTGGAGCGTCGACCGTTGTGGTTCCTCTGTACATCAGTGAGATTGCGCCGCCCAAGGAACGAGGTTTATTTGGATTCATGACGCAGATTTCGATCAACGTTGGTATTTTGGCTGTTCAAACCATGGGATATTTCTTGAGCTACGGTTCTGCTTGGAGATGGATCCTTGCTACTGGAGTCTTCATCGCGACAGCTCAAACGTTGGGTCTCTTCGTTGTTCCGGAGAGTCCATCTTGGTTAGCCGCTCAAGGTAATGCGCCCAAAGCCAAGCGAACACTGCAGAGAATCCGCGGCACTGGCTACGATATTCATGAGGAGACGGAGTCTTGGAACTCAGAAGAGCGCGATGCCTCAGAGGAAGATGGGCTGCTTCAGGCGGATAGTGCCTCCGAATCAGCACCAAACAAGCAAGTTGAGCATCTGGGATTCTTCCAAGTACTTGTTGATCCTGATACCAGACCTGCCATCATCGCTGTTATCGGCATCATGTTTGCCCAGCAACTTTGCGGTATCAACTCGATCATCATGTACTCTGTCTCTCTTCTCGCCGACTTACTTCCTGTTTCATCGGCACTCCTTACCATTCTCATCTCGGTAGTCAATCTCGCTACAACCATCGCTTGCGCTCCTCTCCCAGATCGCCTGGGTCGCAAGACCTGTCTACTTGCGTCTATTATCGGCCAAGGATCCAGTGCTTTCGTTCTTGCTATCTCGATTGTCCTCGGAGTCAAGCTTCTCTCAGCCATTGCCGTGGTAGCTTTCGTCGGCTTCTTCGCCGTTGGTCTAGGCCCAGTTCCATTCCTCATCTCCGCCGAGTTAGTCGGACAGGAAGCTGTAGGCGCCACACAGAGTTGGTGTCTCGCAGCCAACTACGCAGCGACCTTCATCGTGGCCCAATTCTTCCCGATCGTAAACATGGCTCTTAACGACTTGCTGGGTGGTCACGGCGGATGGGTTTACTTTATCTTTGCAGGTCTCGCTGCTGGATCTGCCATCTTTGTCTTCTGGAATGTGCCAGAGACAAAGGGCAAGAAGGATGTTGATGAGGTTTGGGGCAGGACGAGGCGCGTTGATTAGAAAACCCGCGACAGTCTGCTATTCAAGCGTTCATGAAAGCTATTCGGCTTGCTAGCATGAGATGCATGCAACAATGCGTATCAGCGCAAACGAGAAGCTCCTTGTTTATATTCAACAGTATGTTCTAGATGCTCGCATGTATGACTCTAGATATAGAACGAAGCGCTCGCTGATCTATCGAAAGGCTCGTTTGTTGCGGATCATCTGCTCTAACTGGTTAATACCCGCCTTGACTCCATCGATGATGTAAACAAGATTTCCATCAGCCTTGCCATACTCCTCGATAGCAGTCGACCGGATGATGTCTTCCAGACCAGCCATACCACCACATCCCATCACCACAACTGATACTTGTCCCTCGTTGAGAAGCTTCCTCGTCGCCTCCTTGAGTTTCTCCTTGACCTTCTCTGGCGGAACAGTGTGAAAGTCGCCTGCAGTAAGCCCAGATGAGAAGACACCAGCGAACTTGTTATTAACACCATCCTTCTCCTGACCAAGGAAGTTCTTGACGCCGTGGGATAGATGATCCTCCCAGAACTTTCCAGTTGTGACGATTCCCCATTTTCCTGCACTGTCTGGCGCAGAAAGGAGTGAAAGGGATGTGAGAATACTCGCTTCAAAGATACCCGTCACGGCGAGATGGCGATATCTCGTCAACTTGGACACCAGGCAATGAACACTGAAACAGGCTACCAGAACAGCATCGTACTTGTCCGAATCAAGCTTCTCCTCAATCTTGGGATCATCCAGAACTGCCTGCGTACTGCGGTCGATGCCCTCCTGGTCATTGATGCTTCCTGGAGCAGAATGGGGAGGGGCAGTGTAGGTATAAATCTCAACTGACTTTAGTGACCATCAGCCTGTGTAGAAGTTAAAAAAGTTATTCTTGTTCTTTTATGCTCATACGTCTGGTAGTGACATTTGGCGTATGGCATTGGCCATGCCGTCTGTCATGATGGTAGATGAGTTTGGGTTTAGGACGAGAATGCGGAGATTCCGCCTGAGGAAACGAAATTCGGACATGATGAGGATTTGGAACTCTAGATTGGTTATGTGTGTATGATATAAATGTATATATAGGCGCAGTCTTTAAGGCTGTTCTCGCCTTCAATGTAAGATTCCTTCTCTCTTTAGGACCTTGAGAGGGGTTCAGTTCAGGATATGACGGAGCTGTACATCGCGGGGCGCCACGTGATCCCGTCTCCAGCCTCAGCCACCTCTGACGACGGTCGGCCACTCCACTCCACTTCACGCGAACCCCACTACTGACGACCACCTCAACCTCCTCTAAGCTGAGCTCCCAGTAAAGCAACACGACACCTCCTCGGCCCTCACAACCTCTCAATACACATCTCCCCGCCTTGGACTATTGCAATAATGTCTAACCCTCCACCCATTGGTAAGCTTCAACCCCCATATCTGCAGCTCCAGAAGCTCTCTCTTCTCTTCTCTTCTCCTCTCTTGTCCCCTTACGCAAGCTGACCTTACGTCTACCGCTTAGTCCTCGACGGAGGTACCGGTTTCCTCAAGGTCGGATATGCCGCCCAGAACTTCCCCGAGCATCAATACCCTTCCATCGTAGGCCGACCGATCCTGCGTTCAGAGGAGCAGACCGATAGCGATGTTGTCATCAAGGATATCATGTGCGGTGACGAGGCAGCCGCTGCTCGAACAATGCTCCAGATTAGCTACCCCATGGAGAACGGTATCGTCAAGAAATGGGACGACATGGAGCATCTCTGGGATTATACCTTTTACGAGAAGCTCAAGGTGGATCCCAAGGGCCAGAAGATTCTCTTGACAGAGCCTCCTATGAACCCTCTTAAGAACCGAGAGAAGATGTGCGAGGTTATGTTTGATAGATATGGTTTCGGCGGTGTCTACGTTGCGATCCAGGCCGTTCTGGCTCTTTATGCTCAAGGTGAGTTGTCACAGAAGCTCCAATGCTTCTAACCCGCAAATTGGAGCTGACGAATGCGGTGTAGGTCTTAGCTCTGGTGTGGTCGTCGACTCCGGTGATGGTGTCACACACATTGTCCCCGTCTACGAATCCGTGGTCCTCAATCACCTCACAAAGCGATTAGACGTTGCCGGCCGAGACGTCACGCGCAACCTGATCAAGCTGCTGCTACGCCGCGGCTACGCTCTCAACCGAACCGCCGATTTCGAGACCGTCCGCCAGATCAAGGAGAAGCTATGCTACGTGTCATACGACCTCGAGCTTGACAAGCGCCTGAGCGAGGATACCACTGTTCTCGTTGAAGATTACACCCTGCCGGACGGACGTGTGATTCGCGTGGGCAGCGAGCGCTTCGAGGCGCCCGAGTGTCTCTTCCAGCCTCACCTGGTGGACAGCGAGTCACCCGGACTGGGCGAGTTCCTGTTCAACACGATCCAATCGGCCGACGTTGACATCCGGTCATCTCTGTTCAAGGCAATTGTTTTGTCTGGAGGAAGCAGCATGTACCCTGGACTCCCATCACGACTGGAGAAGGAGCTCAAGCAGCTGTGGCTCACACGAGCGCTCCAGGGCAACCCCGAGCGACTTAGCAAGTTCAAGGTGCGGATAGAAGATCCCCCGCGACGTCGACACATGGTGTTCCTCGGTGGAGCGGTGTTGGCCAACATTATGGCGGACAAGGAGAGCATGTGGGTTACCAAGGCGGAGTGGGAAGAGGAGGGAACTAGAGTGCTTGAGAAACTAGGACCACGATAAAGAAGCTTCTGAAGCGTTTTATGAACTACATGGGGTGGAAATGGATGGTATTTGCGTTGTTGTTTAGTTGCCAGGGTAGACAGCAAGAAAAGAAGTTATGAAGATTATTGCAGTCATTCGTATCAGCATTTAAACAGATATTATTGGATAATATTATGTTTTATAGAGGTGTTGAGTAGAAAGTGCCTGATGTAACCATCACCAAATAAATCGTCAGCTAGCAGCCATCAAGCCAGCTTAGTCATCACTCAACAATACCTCCTCTCCTAAACAGTCGCAAAGTTCCCGTCCAGAGCACACGCAAGACGTTGAAACTGTATCTTCAACCTTGTCGCAAACACTCTTCCCATCACCAGCGCAACTGCAACATTCATATACCAAAGCCATCTTATTCTCCATCGTTAGCAGAAATCTCCACTCGACTCCGCACGACCCATATCGCGTCTCCCGAGAAGAGATACAGATCCGCGCCGCAAAGTTGAGTGAGCTGAGTTGAGTAGAGTGTGCGACGGGGTTTTACTGCTTTCGTTCGCATGCGCTTGCTTGCGCACTCACTGCAGGTTGCCGACAACAACAGAAACTCAAAAAAACAAGAGTCGCATCTCCATCCTATCGCGTTGTTTCTCAAAGTCAAGATACTTGTTATTATTTCCCCGCGCGGGGAAACCTTTTCCTTTCTTTTGAGTTAGGGAATAAGTTAGATACGTGACATCCAATCTCTTGGTGTCTTTGTATCCACTCTCAAGCAAATCATCTCGTTTGATTCCCGCTTACAGTTGACTATCGGAACGGAGGTTCCGCAATTCAAGGGAAAAGAAGTTATTGAGCTTCCGTAAATGAGCATAACGAATCCGCCGACGGGGGCTTCGGGCCCGGGATCCGTTGGCTTGGGCGCCGTCAGGGGGACTTTGAAGCGGAGCGTTCAGGCTACTTTTGAGGGTGAGTTTTGAAGTCTATTCTATTCTATTCTTTTTCTTTTGACTGTCATGTCATATCTCGCAAAGTATATGTCGCCTATCTCATCAAAGTTCCTTGTCTTTTTTTCTTTTTGTCTCCTATATCGGTCACACTAAGTTTACACTCAACGTCGTCACATTGCATTTGCATGCATGTCTCTCTAACCATACATACATACATCTCATTTCCACATACATACATACATAATCCCTTGTTGTCTCTCTACATTTGCTTTTCTTCTAAAGGTCCCTTTTTTGCCTCCATCGGCTGTTTTAGTCAAGTTGTGCCGTGTATTTACCCCAACGGAGAAAATATTAACCTGAGGTGTCGACTTTGATCAACGACTTGGCCTGGCTCGATCTTTAAACTCAGCTCAGCTCAGCTCATCTCAAATCGGTTTAACCATCTCAACGTCTTTTTTTGTCTTTATTATCTCATCAGCTGAGCGTTTAGATCTTGTCTTACCTTTTGTTTTTGTCATCGTCATCACTTTTCTTTTTAGTCTTTTGTCTCTTCTTCTTCATCTTTGGGGTCTGAGCTTGTTCATTACCACTGTGGACCACCTTGACACCAGCCTTTCATATTTCGCCTCATTCATCAATCTCAAAGCGTTATCATTATCACCATCATCTCACTCAACTTCGTGCCAATGCCAAGTGGTTAACGCATCCTCCCATCATCCTCGAGAATCGAGATACAAGACCTTTCTAGCCTGATACTCGGCCATGCCTCTCCGTCCTCCTCACATAGGCCTCGGTTTCCCAGCTCACGCTTACCAAAAACGTCATGTAGAACCTCACGACCGCTCTACTGGGTATCAGCCCAAGGTCCGAATCACTGATCGTTACCGCATTATCGGCTTTATTAGCTCCGGTACATACGGTCGCGTTTACAAGGCTGTTGGCCGGAATGGCAAACCCGTTGGTGAATTCGCTATCAAGAAGTTCAAGCCCGACAAGGAGGGAGAGCAGATCAGCTACACCGGTATCTCACAGAGTGCTATCCGTGAGATGAGCCTATGTAGCGAACTCCATCACATCAACGTTATTCGTCTCTGTGAGATTATGCTTGAGGACAAGTGTATCTTTATGGTATTTGAATACGCCGAACACGACTTGTTACAAATCATCCATCATCACACTCAGCAGCCACGACATCCGATTCCTCCGGCCACCATCAAGAGCATCATGTTCCAACTCCTCAACGGCTGTCAGTACCTTCACATCAACTGGGTTCTCCACCGTGATCTCAAGCCCGCCAACATCATGGTCACTTCATCAGGCGAAGTCAAGATCGGTGACTTGGGTCTAGCACGTCGCTTCGACAAGCCTTTGCACTCGCTCTTCAGCGGCGATAAGGTTGTCGTGACTATATGGTATCGCGCTCCAGAACTTATTCTCGGTTCTTATCACTACACACCCGCCATCGACATGTGGGCTGTGGGTTGTATCTTCGCCGAACTTCTTTCCTTGAGGCCGATATTTAAGGGAGAAGAAGCCAAAATGGATAGTAAGAAAACCGTTCCCTTTCAACGGAATCAGATGCAGAAGATCATCGAGATCATGGGTGTGCCTACAAAGGACAAATGGCCTCTCCTTCCGACCATGCCTGAGTATAACCAGCTTAACACTCTTGCAAACTCCATGGCATCATCTCATCATGGCCACCACAGCCATCATCACCATCCTCATCATCACAGCCATTACGGCTCCCGCAATCCACCTCCACCTCCACCAGGTGGTTCAAACCTCGAAAAGTGGTATTACAGCACCATCAACCATACCAGCACTCCCGGCAGCACTCCGCCGCTTGCATCTCTCGGTTCAGAAGGCTACAAGTTACTCGCCGGCCTTCTCGAGTACGACCCCTCAAAGCGCCTCACTGCCGCTCAAGCTCTTCAATCACCTTTCTTCTCAACCGGCGACCGCGTCAGCGCGAACTGTTTCGAGGGTTGCAAGAACGAATACCCATGCCGACGTGTGAGCCAAGACGATAATGATATAAGAACAAGCAGTCTTCCGGGTACCAAACGAAGCGGGCTGCCTGACGACTCGCTCATAAGACCAGCCAAGAGACAGAAGGAATAAGGTCCTGTGTTGACGGATAGACCCCTAATACAGGAAGCCCAGTATCACCTGCGGATGATGAGGATGACGAGCGGGAATCGTTAAGCCAGGAAGATGGTTATATTTTTATTGTTATTGGGTGGGCGGGCGAGTCAGCAATAGCAATACAGACAGGCATGGCGTTTTGGGACGACTGGTGTATATCAATGAACAGGCCAGCATTAGTGGCTTGTAGATAGATGGGGAAGGCAAGGTGGTTACTATAGCATATACCCGGCGTTTGGGAATAGAATTGATATCATGTTACTTCAACCATTGTATTCCGTTCCTGTGTTGCTCCGGGTAATCTGTATTGGACTGCATGCATAAGAGTGGATGTCACAACTGGCGATCGCGTTGAAGGCCTCAAACACATCTTCCCTGTCCTGCAGCATATCGTGTTAACTGTTGACCCAGTCCTCCCTGGCCCATCATCAATGCGAGAACAAATGTCAAATATCAGCACCAGCAAATCAAGAGCTCAGCATGTCACAACACCAACACCACTGCCCATTGAATATCGCGAATCACCCATCGTATTCTTAAATGCCCTCTCTATTCACTATCGCAACCTTCACCCCTCACCCATCCACCTCAAAAATCTCCCCCATTGAAGAAATAGAAAAAGGGTGCCATATCATTAAGACAAATACATAAAGGGGGCCATGCAACGTATTTCAACACTGAAAAAGGAGTTTCTCTTTCACCACAACGATATGAGACGCGCAAACAGCATAACAAAAATAAAGCAGCCAGCAAACAAATCAACATACAAAAAAGACTTGGAGGTCGGACATGCCTCAGATACGCTGCCTATCTTTCTCGCTCTTTCACAGACTGCCTGCCCATCCCGCGAAGTTATCTATCATTTTTCTCTCTTTTTTTCTTCCCTCCCCACAATCTTCCTCCTCCCCCTTCTTTTCCCATATCCGACACAAAATAAACAGGCAGCTGAGAGAATAAAAAGAATTAATAAAAAAAGGGCGAGATATGATAAAAAAGCAGTCGGGTATTTCAGCAAATTCCGGCGATGTGAGGAGGTTGAAGTTGCGTAGATGAGGGTTGAGGGATTCTCCTTTTGGAGAGAAGGGAGGGTTGTTTATGATCCCGAGATTTGATGTGGGCGAAGTGTCCTCTTTTCCCCAACATTACAGCACCAAGCGTGATATTTCTTGAAACTCTTGATATCGAGGGTCGAGAAGACAAAGGTATTCGGGATCGGTCGAGATGACGTGATATTTGGAAAGCCCTCAAGGTTGGAATAGACGGAAGAAAAAAAGTCAAGGCTCGATTCCTCCTCGTCTACTTCTTAGCCGGAGTTGGAGGGGCCTTGACATTGTTGGACAACCATGCCAGACCCTCGAGGAGACCCTCGCCTGTGGTAGCGCAGCTAGGCACCACGTACCAGACCTTGTCCTTGAGCTTGGAGAGTTGAAGAGCCTCGGTGACTTCTTGGGGTTTCATTGCTGGTATTTGTTAGCACAAGCATCTTTGATAGCTACGGTGGACTTACCCTCTGCAAGATCTTGCTTGTTGGCAAAGACGAGTAGTAGACTATCCTTCATCTCACGATCGTTGATGATTCGGTGAAGTTCTTGTCTGGCCTCCTCCATTCGGTTCCTATCAGAAGAGTCGATAACAAAGATCAAACCCTGAGTACCTATACCACGCAAACCATCATCAGTATAAAACATTCTCTCTCGCTGCGGAACATTCGGGACATGACTCACCGCTGAAGTAATGTCTCCAAAGAGGACGAATCTTGTCCTGACCACCGACATCCCAGACGTTAAACTTGACGTTCTTGTAGGTGACCGTCTCGACGTTGAAGCCAACCGTAGGAATCGTGGTGACGTCCTGACCGAGCTTGAGCTTGTAGAGGATAGTAGTCTTTCCAGCGGCATCGAGACCAAGCATGAGTAGTCGCATCTCCTTTGATCCGAAGATCTTGCCCATCATCTTTGAGAATTGGCCGCCCATGGTTGCGGCTTGTGTTGAAGAAGAGGTTCGGTATTGACTATGCGATCGTGGGGGGTGGTGTGATGTTTAGGATAGGAAATATAATGGGGTGTCGTGTCGTGTGTTGTTTCGTTTCAACCTGTTCACTCAGCGCAACGGGTTAGCTTTTTCTTTTTTTTTTGTGGTTTGTGATATCCAACAAGACAAGACAGGTCGGGTATTGAACAAAGCTCTCTCCAAAAGCAAGCAACGAGGGAAGACAAGGAATGGCGTGTCGGGATTGTAGCTGTCACTTTTCTGCCGTTGGCCCAGGAAGAAGACATCTCGACAACGGCCTAGACCAAGCGCGCAACTCCAGAATAAAGTGCCTTGTCTCCCCACGATTGGATTGAATTGGATTCCCACTCTTGTTCCTGTTTTGTATAAATTGGGTGTGTTTGAAATACATACACATACACCTCTTGTTGTTGCTTCGTGGTTCGTTCGCGTGCGTATTGTTGTTGTTGTAAATGTAACGTTTGGTTTATTTTGTTTGCTCGTTTCGAGGTATCTCTTGTAGAGTGATACCTAGTAGGTAAGTTGATAGGTAGTATCTTTGACAAACAAAAGACCTTTGAATAAACAGTTACAAGAGAATGGATCTGATATTACAGTATAACAACAGTATCAAACAATCTGGACTCTTTTTCCCCCCGTCAGGGGAAAAAAAAGGGACGGCCACAAGCGAAAGCGGCTTCCCTCTCTCTCTCCTCTCTACTCTCCCCTGGACCTGAGCCCCTCTTGGCCTAGCGTTCAGCACGGGGCAACCAGGCGGGCGGGGGCAATTGACAGCGCCAATCCGCTATGACGATAGGCCAAAAGAACCCCCTGCTAGGTCCCTGAAATGAGATACGGTCACTGTAAGGTACCCGAGGGAGGGCTCAAAATCCAGCCATAAACAACCTTACCTTACTCGAGCTTTAACCTCCGAGCGTTCTAGTGCGTGCACCTCAGGCAGGCCTCATGTCATGTCGTGTCATGTCTGTCACTCACTTGACTCGGTAGGCTAACTAAATAACCACATACCACCGCCCATATCAACAAGGTATCATGTTTATAAACTATTGCGCAATATAATCTTGCTGAACTGTTTTACTGGAACTCATAAAAGACTCGATGCAACGTTATCATTAAACCTCCCGGAGCATATCTCCTCCACATAAGTGAAGCCAAGCTCATGCTATGTATACTCTACTGATAATAGCAATAACTGAAACGTATCATATCGCCAAACGCTATGCTCTATACTCAATAACGAATCTCCTCTCAACTTGCTGAAGCGTTGAATTGTCCGTCTCTCCTTCAAACTTGAGATTGACCTTGCCGTCGCTGTCCATACTATGAACCTCAGCCTTGTAGAATGTAGTTGTGTTTGGGTACAGCGCTAGGCACACCTTGCCTGATTCCCAATCCTTCAGCGTAGACGCCTGGCTTTCTGGCGTGATGGGAATCATGCTGCTGGCGCTTGATCGGTACTCCTTCTGTTTGCTCTGGTCCTCGGGTTCTATATCGAGAACCTTGTATCGTCGGCTTTTACCCTCACCCATCACCTGCGCAACTTCACCCAGTATCCATTCTGGTGTTGAATCGCCACTGTTCAACGCTTTTGGCTTGAACGCGACCGCATCACCTTTTGAGAAGACAACTTTGGATTTGTTGTTTGATCCGACACCGCTTCCAACTGAGCCCTGAGGCTCGACACTATCGGCCTTTGGTGGCATGCTTTCACGGTCTCGGTCGCGCTCTCTTTCTCGCTCTCTTTCTCTTTCTCTCTCTCTCTCTCTTTCTCTCTCCCTCTCTCTCTCACGGTCCCGTTCTCTTGCCCGATCACCGTACTTTCTTGACGATCCTCCAATTGGACTTGGGACGGGTGAATCACCAGCCCCGTCAAAATCGTATAGGGAAGATGCTGCTGCTGCACTATCTCGAGCATTTCGTTTACCAGGCCCTGCTGTTTGAGCATCCTGCTGTTCCTTAGCGTGCACCACAGCTCGCAACACTTTAAGCTGCTCGATCGTATTTTTGAGGGCTGACATGTTAGCCTCCGAGTGCTTGACTCCTGTCCGACATAACTGCTCCATGTCTTTCAATGAGGTCCCCGGGATATTATCCAAGTCCATAGAACCAACATTCTTGTCCATTGCGACAAGTTCACTGAGACTGTCATTCTCAGCATTGATTCCGGAGACAATATCTCCTACTTGACTCTTGCACAACTCCCATATCTGCACTTCTTCTCCATGTGAATTACCATTGTTGCGGTTGGAGGCCCGCCCACTTCTGTTTCTCTGTGACATGTCGCGATTGTGGCGCTCCGGCTTCACCGACTCTGGTCGCGGGGTATTATGTTCACTGCGTGGAGACCTCTTGGGCGTACCCACGTCTGATGTGATATCTCGACTATGGTTCTTTGTTCTTGTCTTTGTCGGTCGGTTAGGGGTTGAATCTCTACTGGAAGGATCCTGCCGCTTGGACGACGATCGTTTGGGCTCCGGTGTATTGGAGGATTGGCGAAGAGACTCTTGAAAGCTATTCTCCCTTGAGTGAGTACCACTTCGTCGGGGCTTGAGGGGGATCTGATAATAGGGACCGAGATCTTCTTGGAGGTTCTTGAGTTCGTCCCGCGCAGGCTTTTGCCCGTTAGCCATCCTTGCCCCGATACCACCCGCCGCCTAAACAGAATGATGCGATGAGAATCAACCCAAGGAAGGAACCATTTTGTGATGATAAAATCAGAAGAAACAAAGAGAACAAGAGTGGTATTGCATGGAATTAAAAATGTATTCATGAATCGAAGAGAAATAGAGAAAAATTGAACTAACCTGAGTTAAGAGAGGCCCGAGTGCTCACAGGCCGAGGCGGGATGGTATGGGGAAGGAAAGGCGACTAAGACAAGAAGGCGCGTCGCAGATGAGAAGGGATCGGCAAACAGAAGGAAGAAAGAGCAAGTAAATTAAAGCAAATAGGCAGGTGTAGGTATTATAGCATATCAGTAAAAATATCTTTCAAAGCATAAATAAAAGCTTATTCTCTCCCGCTCTTCTTTAGTTGGGTATCATATCTCGCGTGTCTGTGTGTAGGTCGTGTCGTGCGTGATGGTGCTTAGTCTTTCTATCTCAATTGAGGCTGATGACCCCATGCCAACCCCAACCCTCACTACGGCAAAATAAAAGGCGGTCAAGGAGGGGAAGCTGCTTATCATGACTCCGATAAGGAGTGTGAATTGGAACAACTAACACTGTATCATGATGTCTCATAACATCCATGTAATCATTGGTGTTTAGCATCATGACTCTGTAATCTGTATTCTTCATTAACCGTGTATCTTTCTTATATCAAACACCAATTTTCACGCTCAACTTCTCTATAGCTTCTGCTTCTCAGAATCGTCAATCTCACAAAACGCCTTGAACGTCGTGAACTCATCATCCTCACCACCCTCACTCTCAAGCACAAGCTCAGCCGTAGCACCCACAAAGTAAACATACCCCTCCTTCATCTCAGCACTCGTAGGTCCAACCGAGATCTTTCCCTTTCCACTTGTGCAGATGACAATGCTGGGTCCCTCGAGAGGATCGAATGTAGCCTTGGCACCGTCGCCGCGGAGCAGTGTGCGCACGACGCTGAACTCCTCAATTGGGGGGTCGTACAGCACAACTGCTGAACCGGAGCTGTAGCCGTTTCGGTTGAGTGTTGCGTAGGGGTAATCCGTAGGTGCCATCTTTTGCTCCTCAATGGGCGCAAAGTTGTATGTCAACATGTCGACCAGAGTTGAAACGTCTTTGAACTTAGGAGTGAAGCCAGCACGGACGACATTGTCGGAAGCAGCCATGCACTCCATAATATCGCCAGAAATATAGGCATGAATATCATCGGCGACAAGGAACAATGCTTCGCCAGGCTCGAGTGTGACGAAGTTGAGGAAGAAGAGCACAAAGCAACCAATGTCGTCGCCGAACTCGCCGTGTGTTCGCTTGACAAGCTCAGCGAGCTTCTCACCAGAAGTAGCGGGGACACCACCACCAGCGAAATCAGCGCCCTCCTTGTCCGCTTGCTCCACAAGCTTAGCCATCTGAGCAGCAATATCCTCGGCCGAAGAAGACATGAGCGCTCCAAAGGCCTTCTTCAAAAATTTCTTCTTCTCCTCAGTAACACCATCCTCACCATCCTTAGCGACCTGCGCAAACTCCTTCGCAGCCTCGTCGCCTACGAGAGCTCTCAGCGCAGGTACTGTATCGAGGAAGTGCACGATCTCAGTGAGGGGTCTGAAACCACAGAGACCTTCAAAGGGTGTAATGGCAATAGCCATCTCGGGCTTGTGGTTGTCATCGGGGTAGTTCTTTGAGTCGCGAGCGTGAAGCTGCTCAGCAAGCTTCTTGTTGGGGTGGGCTTGGATTGAGAGTGCTTTGGCTATGGATAGAACTTTGAAGAGGAAGGGAAGCTTGCTGCCGTAGTGGGAGGAGATGGTCTGGGAGAGGAGGGCCTGGTTATCCTGGCAAAGGTCGAGGAGAGTTCGGCCGGTGGTGAGGTCTCGAGAAGGGTTTGAGGGGTGAGTTCCCATCCACAGCTACAAACTGTTAGCCAAGTTGTAGACATATCATGCGAATGCTCACCTCGGCGTATGGGGTATCAGACTCAATCTTGAGCTCATCAGAGGGTGTAGCAGCCGCGAATCGCGCAGCGGCAGAGTCGTTGCCCTTCTTTCCCCAGGCGTATGAGTTGACACCGCATTGTAGACGAAACAGAGGAACCTGCATGTTTGCGACAGAAGCTATAGCTTAGCTTGGAAGGGGTTAATGTAGAAGACGATGCGATGCGCACACGTCTAAGCCTTAAAGCGAAAGGTGTAAATTGCAGAAATATCAGTGAATTAAGTTACAGGTTGACCAAAGAGAAAAGAGATGATGACACCGCCGCACAAGTTATGACGGAGCCTGTGGAGGGGCATCATCCTTCAGTTACCTTACAGTTACGTTCCCCCACCAGTGAACCACTATAGCAGCTAAAACATAAACGTGGTGCAGTTAATCCCCCGTAGCTGTTACCGGAGTAGCGCCGTAGGTTCTATTTAGTTTTAGTTACCCCGCTGTGGAGCACTGAAGCTATCGACTTATCTGTTTCCTATTCTGGGTTAAACCTCCACCATGTGATCATGAGCCTCATTACACGATATCAGGGGCTTTATATTAAAGCTAACAGATTATAATTTACTGAAACGGGGTTATTGATCCTCTACTACCGATAGTAATTACTAGTTAACATCAATTCATGCTCAGCTTCCTATCTGGACAAGTGTATATCACTCAATATTGGATATCAGATTCACATCGTAAAGATACATGTTTATTGTTGAAGAGCAAGACTCATCAGAGTGAGTGCTTAATGCTCAATGATCAATGCTCAAAGAGCTGCATACATGTACAGATGTTTTGTCTACGTTTCATCTAGACAAAACCCAGTCATTACCCATTATCCATCTCCCTCTCTCTGCCTCTGCCTCTGCCTCTCTCAATCTGGCTTTCACCATTTTGTTGTTGTTCCAAACAGAAAGAAAAAAAAAAGAACATGTACAGACTTATGCACCCAGCAGACCTAAACACCTCGTTTTTCTTTCCCAGAACTTCCATGGTCTCAAAACACATTCAGTCCAGGCCCAATGGTTAGTTGTCATGCCAGACATACCAACATTTTGTTTTTTCCTCTCCCACCAAGACTCCAAAAAAAAAGACACAAGGGCTGCAATGCAAGACCCTGGGGATAAGACGCCAGAGGATGTCAAAAAATAGGGAGGATCAATGATGCTGCACACTTTGACGACCAATCATGCAAGATAAAACAGAAAAGAAAAAAAAAGCACGTAAAATTGAGAGCATCGGGAGATAGGACTCGACCGTAACGCCAGCGTGTTACAAGACCAACGCTTGACGTGCTTCCCCGTTAAACGCTGTGCACATGCCATCGATAAAATCTTTGGATGATCTTCAGCCTCTCGAGTCGAGATTGTTCCGAAAGGCGTGATCATCGATGAGTAATTCGTCCGTAACAAGCGAGCTGATCTCTGCTCGACATTTGCCTCAACACAGCACAACATATTGCGCGTTTTCGTCTCTCGCCAAGAACTTCAGTTTCGTTGGCCTCATCAAGACCCATGATTGCAATAGGGTCAGACCAACAAGAATGCTCGACAGTATCAATGCTGGAAAAGTAAAACACACTCTAACTCTCCAAGCCAACTAGTAAGGAAGGCCACCAATGTACAGTTGTATTAGCAATAGCTAATCCAAGCCGTCCAATGCCTCACATTCAAGCTCGAAGTGATCCTGTCTTGCGGTAACTGTCTACCGTGGTATCTGCCCCAACACTTCCAAGATCGCCAGCAGGCAACATGTAAGCTGCAGATTGGTGTGGCAGATAGTGGGCAGCGCTGTGTCCCAGCGAGAGGGATCCAATGCCACTACCATTGAGGGTGGGCATATCCCGACGAACACTCGACGAACCTCCCGGAACAGTGACCGAACCAGTCGTGTCGTGGTAGCGGTACGTCATATCAGGGCCATGACGCATGGCATCGGCGGTCGACGCAAACATAGATGCATCCGAAGAACCTGTATGCGAATAGTAGTCGTTGTTTGATCGGCCAAACTGAGAAGCTAGGCTCGTGGCAGGATACGAGGGCAGGCAGCTCGAGGTGGAAGCCATGCTGGAAGGCTCGTAACTTGTGTAACTCGACGGCGTCTCGGAAACGCTGCTCACAGGCGAAGTCTCCGATGTAGAGGCTTGCGACGACTTGCTGCTGCTGCTGTAGGCAGAGCTACAGGGTTCGCTCTTGTACGACGATCCCATCAAGTTAGGCATCGTAGATCGTCCCACCGGTGCGGGCAGTACCCTATCACCCATGCTGACGTTCGCTGCCATATTCTGGAAACCAAGGGTCTTGGAGTCTGCCGCCATGTTTTGGTAGCCCAGGGTTTTGTTGGAGTCTGCTGCAATATTCTGGAAGACTAGGCTCTTGGAATCGGGTACCATGCTTTGGTAGGCAAGGCTTGTTGAGTCCGCATCCACTTGCGCAGGTCGGTGCACCAAGCTTGTAACATTACTCCCACTGTAGGTATAGTTTGGTTCCGTGTCTATACAGAGAGCAGACTTTCCAGTTCCAGAAGCGATCCGATAGCCAATACCATAGTCCGAGTCATGTACTTGAGAGTAGGGTTGTTGATACATTGTGTAGTTGTAGCTCTGGTCATCCGGGTATCCATGGTTCCAACTTGAAAGGGGGCAGTAGGACTTCGTACCGTAGCCAAAGGCAGGAGGGGTACGGTAGACAAGGGATTCACTGGCGTAGGAGGAGGGTAGACCGTCATGGTAAGAGGGAGTTGTCGAAGGCAGAGATGCGGCAGAGTTTCCCCTGGCTTGGTATTGTCGTGAAGCTTCGAGGTTGTAGGTAAAGCTCTCATTCTTCATGGGTGTTTCCGTTGAAGCAACCTATTTCATAGTGTAAGTTGTAATTTACGAAGCGATTCATTGACTCAAAACATACTCTGAGGAACTGGCAGGGCTCGTAACCTGCATTCTTGCAGTTGGTGCATGGCCCTCCATTTCCAGTATCGCCACTGCAGCGAATCTTCCTCTTTCGACACCGTCCACACTGAAGCTGTTGTTAGCCCGCTACACAACTATGTAAGTCTCGCACACACACCACACACCAGGTAATAATAGGGGGTTAAGGGAGGGTTTCCAACTTACTGCCACTGCGATGCGCTTCCTCTGAGGCGTCACATCATCGTCTCTCTCGCTCATGATAGTCGTCCTTATGTCAGGGTAGACAGGATAAGCAGTCGCCCGACGATCTGGATAGGATGGGTAGAGGTTCGTCCGGTTTCCATAGCGCCGGACGTCCGTCGAGTAACAGTTTGGAGTGACCATTGTGTGTTGATCCAGTGACGGCAAGAGTGGTGAAAGCGAGAGACAAGAGTCCTAATAAAGACTCAGAGAAGTTGCTGATCAGTTTCCTTCATCAAGACTGACAATCTCCCTCGTCGAGTTGATGTCTATTGACCAAACAGCAGTCTCAACAAAGACTTCTTCCAAAGACCGTCGAAGGACAAAGGCTATGCCTTGATAGTCGTTCCCGGTTTGCAAGCACTCGTCCGTCGGGACTCTCGGCAAGAGGAAGGATCTATCCGGTGATGAACAATGAAGTTGTTGATGTTGATTCGTCGAATAGATAGGTATGTAGGTGGTTGAGTGAAAGATTAGAATTACCAGTTCCCGTCAACCTGAACAATTTGACTGAACTTTCACTGGGTTGAGAAGAACAAAAGCAACAAGACCGGAAGAAAGAAGAGATCCAGAGTCCAGAAGATTTGCAGTCGTTACATATTGATATACTCGGTACCACTGGACTTATACCACTCCTAGCACTCAATAGTTGTTTGCTTGCTCTGTCCCAGCGCAGCCATACCTTGCATCTTCCTCCAATAAACGGCCCTAACTCTGGGCTGCACCAAGGTCCACTTACATCCATAAGGGAGTAAGTAGAGTAGAAGAATCATCGAGGCACATCCTCCGGTGCTCCTGTGGACAGACACCTCGTACAACAGACGTCAATTTGTCCAAGAAGCTCTCAACGTCCTCCTCCCCTATCAATGCTATGCAAAAATGTCTGGCTGGAGGATACCAGTTATGCGAGGTTGCCACGGGTAGTTACATGGTGGCCTACATGATGGCAGCGATGCCATGCGGCAATTCCCTAGCTATCGCGGTCCATAGGAAAACAGGCAAATGCAAACGGGTCTTTGCCCTAAAGGGGCAGCCCAGATCTGGTCGATCGGTTATAGACTTCCCCAGATCGTGTCGATGCAGATGACCTAAGGAGTTGAGCTTCCGAAACGAGCATCCACACATGGAGCATCTCTATCTAGAGTGAGCTGAGTTGTATTGAAGACATAGGCTTCGTTGACCACGGATCTTGGAGTATACTGTTGAGGGTGCAACTGTGCTGCCATACCACAATAGATACTTGAAGGGAAACTTCGGCCGTTAGGTATGCAAGGCAGTGCATATCCAACAAGTTACCAACGGTGGAACAACCGAGCGTGTCGAAGATTTCAATGGATTCTTGTTTGTCAAACGACTATTGTTCCTCTTGAGAAGAATAACATTGAAGGCGAGAGTGGTGGGTCGCATACTCACAAACAAATGTCCCGCCCGAACATTCAGCACACATAGTGCAGACCCCACCAAGACACAAGGCCATGGCAGGCCAGGTGAAGCCTGCAATGAAACAAAGAAGCTCAGTTGTAATCTTTACCACTGACTAACGCAAGTTTCGTCAAAGCTTGAGCAGTGTAGATACCTATTCCTCTCTGTCGTAACACAGCGTACACTAGTCAGGAAATGTTCTGCTTGTGATCTGCTCCGTGTAATAGGCGTACACTGCAGGCCATATCGGTATATGATTCCGGCCTAGTAGCTCTAAGACTAGGACTTATCCCCTGGCAATTGCCCTGTCTGGTCTTGTCTTGTGAATGGGGCCATTGACCAGGAATAAGTGAATCTCGATAAAGTAGAAGCGCTTTTAACCCGGTACCTGGGTTACGACCCTTGTTTGGTGTGGGTGGTAATATCGAAACTAAGATCTCGGTGCAGAAAAGGAACGTTTCGACAAACACCAGGCTTCAAAACGTGGCCGAGCAAGCATTAATTCCTGTAGGTATCCATGAAAACTAGCTTAGTCCCGGGTGTTGAGAAGAAAACTGAGGCACAAGGACAGCACAATAGCCAAACAATACGCAAGTCATCAAGACGTTGGTAAACTTGCTTTTGACGTTGCTCCATGACTTTTCTTTTCTTACAAATACACTTTGTATCTGCAATCCTGACTCTGAGCTCCACCGAAGTGCATGTAGACATCGTTTGTAGCGGTAAGACTCTGTCGCTGGAGATTTGTCCGGACACATAAAATATGCAGCACACAAACGGCACAGAGAATGACCACAACTTTGACCAAAAAGGAATGCCACCGTGGCGGTGGTTGCACAAAACCGAGACCCACCATCAAAGCTGAAGATATGTTTCGTTCGATTTAGGCCCAGGCTTTGTCTGCCACTGATTTCCAAGGTCAACAGCCTAGTAGGCAATATGCAGTAGCGAGAAGCAGGGAGGAAAAGAAGTCCTGTCCACATTGGTCACAGGCGACGAAACGGTGCGTGTTGGTGCGAGTGTAAATATAGAATGAAGCCATATCCCGTATTAAACCCGGCCAAGAGGGCCATTGCAGTAACAGAGATAAACCTCCGCAGAAGCCATGGGAGCCGATAGGACTATCTCCGATAACTTGCACTTTGGATCCCTGAGTACGCCGATGAACAAATTCTTGGTAACGAACGCCACAGAACTCATGCCCTGACGCACGAAATTCTTACCCCTTGGCCTGTTCGTGTGGCGTTTCAGAGGTCTGACTTGCATCAAATGATCAAACGATAGGGCCTGGAACCGACGCCTTTGGGGTTCTCCCAAGGCTGAAGCAGCTCAATGGCGATGTTCGAGTGTTGGATTCGCAAACAATGGAACTGTCTCAAGTGGTCAGAGACAGATACAAACGGAGTTTGTGGAATATTTCATCTCTCAAGTCCATTCATCGAACGAGTCTTGTACGAGAAGATCTCAGACTTGACACAGTAACATATCCTAGATAGACATGGCATGATGTCTTTTTCTCCATCTCATTGTTCAGCTGACTCAGGCAGCCGTTCTTTTGAGTCGAGTTTGTTTCATTTGGTTCCAGAAGTCAGCTTTCTCGCGTCCAGAAGCAACCAGCTATTGTATTGGGTATCCACCTTCACCCGGGCTGCATATATGCAGCAGATAGGTTAAACTAGTCAGGCACCTTGCCTGTTTCCTCTCACCTCTCTACCTCTTTTTGCTATTGTTTCCCCGCAATCTTGTGAGAAAACAGCCGTCCCTAGATCAAAAAAGGAGACGGTCCGTGATAGCACAACCAGTGCAGGATCCAGGGCGGAAATTTCTTTCACGCAATGACCCGCAAGGAGGATGCTGTTCACCGAACTGTCATCAAGGGTGTGACGCATGAGGCTGCGGCTACCCGCGTGTTTCCCACAGAGCACGCACGATTGGTTCTTCAGGTCAGGGGTATCTTGAAAGTCTCTTGTGCAACTTGAAAGGACGAGACTAGGACAAGATGATGGCTGACAAAACCGCCGTTCAGCTAGGATGATATACCTATGATTGTGAGGTGATCTGTAACGAGCCGCAGAACAGGCGCGGGGAAGCTAGATATGAAGATCCGGAGGTTGGATGACCCGCAGAGAACAATCTGAAACCGATTCTTTCGCAGAAACATCACAAGGCCACTTGACCTAAATTGATTTCATGTATCTTCCCGTTGGAGACTGAAATCGCAGTCAAGCCCGTCCCATGGCTCCTGAACACCAACAGACAGGGTTTCGGCGTATCATAGTTGCACATTCGACAAGGCTTGCCTGAAAGATGTAATGCTTGGGTCATGGTGTATTCGCGTCACTACATGCACCAAGTCCACCACTGGGTAACCATGTAGGCCTGCCTTGACATCTTGCTGTCTACAGACGTAGCAGATGAGCCCCGGGGCTAGGTATGACCAAAACTAGAATGATGCAATTTTCAGAAACACGATTTCGTCCGGTTCGGTCGCCGGTCCTCGAAACCCGTACGTAGCTCGTGTTGTTGAAGGATATTGAATGCACATTGATGTAGTACAACCAATTGTCCTTGCTCTTTGATACCAGTATCGAGCCCCATTGGCGATCTGAAACAACTGTATTGACCCTGCGTGCGCACCCTGGCCAGCAGCCGCATCTCTCAGCCCAAGACCGGCCCATCCATCTAGAATCGTTATCGATTGAGACAATTCAGGTGACAGGGTTTAGGGCTTGACGCTTGTCGAATAGTCCAAGCTCGTGGGGTGTTACATCAGTCTTCGATGTGGTGAGATCATGGCGGTCTCAACGCCCGAGTGCCTTGCATAGGTAAGTGAGCGAGCTGGAAGCTGTGCCCGCCTATGTCTCTAAAAGCGTAACAGGAGAAGCAAGCATAGCCGAGAATGACGGATTTTTGATCCATAGATAGACATTAGCGACACATTCTGGAGTGTTCGAATGGATGGGTTGCTGACAGCCTGCTGGCTCGTACAGAATACAGTATTTGGACATAAAGCCAAACATGATGTGGTGTGCATGGTCGTCTATAATGTGTGGTTGCTTTGACGAGAGTGGATTGCCTTTGCTAGGTGTTGTGATCTCTAAAAGAGAGCTGTCATGTAGGACAACATCTCCATCGTAGGGAGAAGCGTAGGTATGCCAGCGGCAAGCGATGCCATGGCAGAAAGAGCTGGGGTAGCTCGGAGATCTCATCCAGAAGGACACCTATGGTCACTCAACAGCGGGAGCATCTTCAACCTCGCCGACCCACGGTCCTCAAGACATATCGGCCAGATAACCCGAAATCACGTCGCTCATGCGTAAACGGTGTTCAGTGAAGGGTCGGCTGGGGAGTCCGCGTTATCTTCCGTTGCTTGTAGGAGCCTGGAGATCTTCCGTTGAAGGACCGTACGTGAGTTGAAAAGGAACTTGATGGTTGCATATCACGAAGTAGGTAGGTAGAGCAAAAGAGCTTTTAGTAAAAAAGGTTCGCCTTCAGCGGGAACTGTCAAACTCGTGTTATCAGGGTATTCCATATCCGTTCGTGTAATGCCGTACGATGCAATGCGCATTGATATTATTTGAAGTTTCCGCAAACCAAAATGTATCGGAACGCTTGCCGGCGATGGTGTTGCGCTTCAGTGCACCGGTGCTATTGAGCGTTGTGCTGTTGTATTCCGTTTCGCAATCCACCACAATCCATCCTTATCTTATCTCTTTAGACAGCTCAGTAAGAACTACTCAGCTCTGACCTACAATTATATGTAACTTGATGTATCCCATAATAGACATTAGCTGAAGCTAAGCCTTGTGCCGCTAAGGAGATCTCCTTGGTCTGCGGTCATAGTCATCCCGTCCCCTTTCTCTACCTCGGTCTCGGCGATCGTAGCCACGGTCCCTATCTCGTCGGTCACCTCGACGATCATCTCTTGGTTTGCGATACCTGTCCCGACTTCGGTCTCTTGGTCGTGGGCTTCGACTCCTTCGTCGTTGTGATGGGCCACCTCCATCACGAGTTCTTGGTGGAGGCGTATCCTCTTTTTCCTTTTCAGGCTTGTTTCCATTTCGGCCTAATTTGCCCTTCATCTCCTCCTCTCCGTAGACCATTCTGTAGTTGTCTGTGACTCTTTCTCCTTCATCACGGTATTGGCGGCGCTTCTCAAGCTCATCAACGCCTCCCCAACCGCCTCGATGAGCTCTGCGCTTGTTGTTGGTATCCTTTCTCCAGACGTCACTCAGCTTGCTGACACTCTGAGAAAAGTCTACGTGAATGCGTCGGTCGTCAATGAGAACCCCTTGCATCTTGAAGTAAGCTGCCTCGCATGATGCCTTGTCTTCGAATTCGATGAATGCATATTGTAAGCTGTCGCCAGTCTTTTGGTCTCTGATAACTTCACAACTCAAAATCTTGCCGAAACGGCCAAAGATGAGCTCCAAATCTTCATCGCCCGTGACAGGGTTCAGTTTGCAAACAAACAAAACGTTCTCGGGCGGTTTCACTTCGGCAAACGGCAAGTCTCCCATCATTTCCAGAGTGAGGGCTTGCGCCTGCGCCTCGCGGTTGCGACGTCTCCTTTCCAGCTCTGCTTCATCCACATTATCGTCTTCGTGTAGTGCAGCCTCGTCTGCGATTCGGACAGTCTTCAACTGCTTGTCGGTCGGAGGTGGGCTCGAGTTCGGTTCCCTTAAGCCGGGGGGGTCGGGATAGGGATCGTCCAGAATAACTGTATGCTTGATGCGAATGTCGATAAGAGGATAACCCTTATCGTCGACGATGGCTGTATTGATCTTTTCCAAGACATCAAAGCCTTCTACAACCTTTCCAAAGATCGCCGCCTTCCCATCCAAGTAATCTGTGTCTTCGCCTAGTGTGATAATGAACTGAGAGCCAGCCACACGGGTATCAGGGTCGGACTGGAGGGGCGCAGTGGCCATGCTGACTGTTCCCCGTTCCAAGTGTTTCAACTTTGGATGGAAGAATGCTGGGAATGTCCGTTTCGACGAGTCGCCTGAAATGTGACCCCATATTGAAGAGCCGCCATCAGATTCTTTGGAAAGAGGACCGAGAGGGTCGCCAGTCTGGAAGGAGAAGTTCTTCTGAACAGAGTGGACAGGTGAGAAATTGTAGTATTTGACCTTGCAGAGTTTGAGGAAGCTACATCATCTGTTAGTTCAGCGATTCAGCAACAGAAGCAGAAGACGATGGTAATAGATTACTTACTTTTCGCAAAGCTTGGGCGCATGTTCAACCAAGAGGTCGATGACAATATCACCAGAGCTGGTCTCCAGCAGAACCGACATGATTTCTATTGTTGATTCCTTTCTTACGCGATAAAGACCGTCTCGTGAGAATTGAAGGAAAGGATGGATAAGATAACAATCGCGGCTGCTGTCGCAAAGCTTCGTAGAATAACTAAAGAATGACGCGCGATGTTGATTGGGTTGAGCTGCTAAAGTTCAAGTATCCACCCCAGAGCACAGCCATTGGAAAGTGCGCCACAAGTGGCGGTGGTCACATTACATAATCTCACGATGTCTTCAAGTTCCAAGGCAGCGTCTTCGCCGCCAGCCCAGTAGCTGAATGCCCCGGTGCGTATTCTTAGCTACGGCTTCCTTTTATATGCTCATCTTATGAAGTGCTCATGTTTACCTTTACTCCCCATGAACGTCCGTTGTCCTGAGTTTGTGGTAGAGCCCGACTTACAGATTTGCCATTCTTGAACCCAGCATAAGGCATAGAGCACTTCAACCAGTTCACGACGCTTCAGAAACACACCCATTGATCCCTTCACAATGTCCACTATAACGCTCTGTGAAATTCTCACATAGCCCTTTTCAACACCCATCCATACCGTGCGCCTTTCACAGGGTCAACAACAAATCACTGACTCCATCGTCAACCAGCAACTAACAACCACCTCCTCAAAGCTCAAGTACCGAGCTTATATCATGTGGACCAAAAACTCCAGAAAAACGGCTGCCAGTTTATGCTTCATCCTTGTTTTGCCTTGGCTATTTCGACCCGCAACTCAACATCGGACCGCTTATATGACGTTAGCAAGACCCTGATCTTGATCAAACCAAAAAAAAAGTTTTTCTTTTTTTCCTTTCTATTCGAAACGGGTTTCGTAAAACATGATTGCGAAACGGTTGCGTATTCTGGCCATTCTTTGATGCTCTGTAGGAGCAAAACGCCCGGATCGCCGCCTGGGCTTTGTCAACCACATGACAGGCAAGGATTCTGTATCACAATATCTGATGTGAGAATCTGGAAGGTGAAGTTATCAACAATATTCCAGAACTCTGGATCTCGATGTCGAAGCAGTTGACCCGCTACGTCATATCAGATCAAGTATCTGGGGTTTGACAACTCAAATATAACATCATGTTGAATCATATGTGCCCTATCAAATAGGCTGTTGGTGTCTTGGCCTTTTGAAGGAACGTCGTTGGTTGTAAATCTCTTCGGTGCAGGCATCTCGGAGGTTTTTACCATCGCGATCGACGACTGTTTGAAGTCATTCCCATTGCTGATCCGGTAAACCACGTAGAAGGTCGTTCACGGGAGCGCTAGGGTAGACTTGCCGGGCATCAGTACCAGGTACATCTTCGCGGCTCTGGGTGATGATCTCGGGTAATCTTGCAGAGCCTGGTTGATGTAAGAACCCCCGATGGGAATGCTCACCCTCTCCATCATGACATCCCAACAAGACCTTGTCTTGCCTTGTCTTTATGACTGTTCCTTCGGAGCATCTGCTCAATCATCTGAATGAAACAGTCAAAGCTCAAAGGACTTTATCGCCAGTGATGTAACTAACAATCACTAGAACCAAACCGCCTTGGCCACCCTACAGCAAGCATCACGATATCCGGTTTATCGTCCATTCGGTTGCCTGCCTCAACGCCGCCGGGCTGGCTGTGCCGTAGCATTACGAGAAACCTGCTTGTCCATTAACGTCACAGTCCCTGACGGTCATGCTACGCTGACACGCCTGCACTCTCACCTTCAAGGCTTTCACTCACCTATCTCGGTCCGCACATCCCGTCGATCCTCAAAGCCCAGACCCAGCTCAACCAGCGGGCGGTCAGCACTCAGTGGCAAAGCCAAACTCCCCGATCGTGATCGATAAAGGCAGGTCGCTCTGGTAGCTCATATCAGAGACACTTTTTTGTAATTAGCGCTTCAGACCAACCCAACCGTCGCAATGGGTGGTAATGGTGTGTGCAAGCGCCCGGGCGCTTAATTAATTGTTTTATTTTTCGCACTCAGTTTCTGTTTCCCCACTGGGTGCAGGAGATGATCTTCATTTCCCCCAACGGGCTTTTGATGCAACAGGGGGTCTGAAGACGATCTCACGCAAGATTGTGGGTTTGACGCGTGTTGTCTCGCTATCTTTTTTTTCTAATTCCAGTGAGTCGAGCGGGGCCGGCCGACATGCAGTAATTTTTTGGAGTTTGTTCGGGGTAGACAGTCAATGTAATTGGGTGTTTTGCATTTTGGGGTCACTACATTCTTGGAGTTTGATGGTGGTAGACCGGGTGACGATAACCGGGAATGCATTCACATTGGAAGAATCGGATATAATAGAAATTGTTTGCGAAATTGAGCATTCATATGCTTTGATTGATGCTATCGCTAAAAGAACCATCCTCTCGGGAGATCTTCATGATGATTGTTTGTGGTGGTAAAATAAACTTGTGGCGTTTCATGCCTCCGAAATCCAGCGTGGCTCAAGAATGTAAATGAAAGCTTAAAAAGTAAAGCCACGGAACGACTCCGTGATATGTATGCAGTTGGTTCCCAATCCTGGTGAACCTAAAATAATGGACAAAGAAGTGAAGTGTGTAAGTAAGTGGGTATAGGGATTAATGATTAATCCCATCCATAGGTATTCAACAATCGCTTTTCGCAATCATGTATGCAATATTTCCCTTCCCTTTCCTTGCCTTTGCCCTGCTCAGATTGTAAATGTGAGCTTTTTGTCCCTTCTCTTCCCAGCTCGAGTAGAGTCCGTCCATAACGCCTTCGCCAATGCACAATAAAACAAAAGAGAGTTATTAAGAATTAATGCCAAGGTTGTGTTGTGTTGTGTGGTGGTAGCGGTGGCAAACAAACACGCGCCTCCACAAGAAACAACCATCAGCACTGCATGAGAATGATGTGATGGCAAAATGGTATACGAGTCTCGGTTTTTTACTCGTTGCCAGAGCTTCTGCGCCTTCGTCCGCTACGAAGCTCCTTCTCAGTCTCCATGAGTCTCGTCTGAACCCATGTTCTAAAGGCCCGATCGGCGCGAACGCTGCTGCAGTTGAGAAGTTCTGTCAATGTGCGCTTGATGCTCTCATTGACCTCCGAAAGGCGCTGCTCCTCTGCCGAGATCTCGTAGATTGTCTCCTCGTCGGGAATTGTAGAAAGTTCATTGCGATCTTCCCAGCCGCTGCATCGCGCGTGGGAGCGCGAGTGGTGTCGTCCGCTCCGGGAGTGGCGCTTCGGTGAGGGCGGGAGCGAGAGGGATGATGATGATGATCGGGTGGGTGATGTAGATGGTGACGAATTGTGGGAACGGCTTGTCATGCTGAACTCGGGTCGGATTTGGTCCAGGCGGTCGCACAGTTCTTGGTGTTGCTCTGTCAGAAGCATGTACTTCTGAAGAGCAAGAGTATATGATTGCGCGCCAGCCATTTTGGATACTGGAATTGTTGTTGTTGAAGATGAATATGAAGGTGTAGATAGAGAGCTACTCGTGCTCGATACTGATGTTGATCGGATATGCCCGGAGAAGAAATGGGGTCTAACGTCTAATGACGAGACCATCGAAGCGATTTTGTGGTGATTAGGAGAAGAGTCGAAGAGGATTGGTCCGCGGTTATGAAGCTGTCGCGAACAAGTAGAGTCGGTGTCGGTCTACTTTATAAAGCTTCTTGTGACTTTTCTTTACTAGCCCTGTGTATCGTGCACGAGCGTTGGACGATCAGATGTAGGTACTGGTAGTCGATCGTCGGATAATAGGTCGTGTTGCTCAAGGCTGAAGAGGGCCAATCTCAAGCTTGTATAAGAAACGTGTGGGTGGTATGATAGGAGCTTGTAAGGTCCACGATGGAGACGATGGAGACACGAATTGATTCAGGTAGAAAAGGTAGTCAAGTGACGATGTGATGTGAGAGAAAAAAGAGGATGAGTATGGGGAAACCAAGAATTGTAGACGGGGGTGCTTGGTATATAATTATACTGAGCCTTGATAAGAAGTAGTATGATGCTCGTGTTATGGGGGGAGAGGCAGGGTGGTTCATTAATAAAGATATGGATAGCAGCCATGGCACTCCCGCTAGAATCAAGAGCTACGCTACGGTTGATACGGTATGTAACTTACGGGAGGGGTCAGCAAATAGATTGATTGATTTGAACTCCTCGTAGGGGTAAGGTTGGAAGTCTGGGGGTGAGTGAGTTTAGTGCAGTATCTAATGTACCCAGTACGGGATCCAGGTATAGCAGAAAGCAGGCCTTGGAATGGGAAATGAAGGGGAATCTTGAGGTCTCAAGCAGCGAGTCAGCGCCAGGAACCGCCATGTCTGAAAGTACTAGATACACCGGGCTGGTTTACCCCCCCTGTCCACCTTGTCTTCAGTAAGGTTAGTTCTCACACACTCTGTTTTTTCTTTTACTTGGCTTCCCTTCTGCAGTTCTGCACAACGATCCTCATCCTGGAGGTCAAACACCATTGATTTGTTCTAGCCGCTTACCTTGGCCTGCACGAACGGGAGAAACTTGGACTTTGAAGTTAGCTTCAAGCCATTTGGGAGGGGGCAGGGGGGGACATCCGGGCCATTATATTGGGACACCTGGGAAAAACAAGAACAAGCAGAGGAGAAAGAAAGAGGAGAAGATCCTGGGCATCAAGCTTTGGTGGTGGAGACGCGGACGATGTGACGGGATGGGCTACGATTATGATGTGTGCGGTGATGGTGTGAAGCAAGCCCTTTTTTTAGACTGGCCTAATCTGTTTGTTTTTTTGGCACAGTGCCATTCCCAGTTTTGAGTCGTTGAAACGATTTGATATCTTCCTCAGTGCTCACCGGGTTTTTTGGGTTGGGTTACTTTGCTGAGTTGTCGTTGCTCAACTCAATCCATGTGTGGCACGCCATCATCCACCTCAATGAGCATGATTTCAAGTTGCTTGATGTCGAGACATTATAGTATTGTCTTACCATTCCCACAAATGGTGACATGTCTACAACCTCCCAACCAACTCCGGTGAGTAGCATCTAACCGATGTTCCAACGAGACATAGTTATCAGAATTTTCAGCTTCCGATTTGGACAAAATAACTCGATTTAGAGATCTTTTATTCCTTGATGTTACAGTAGTTAAACTCATAGCGTCCGTGGTAAGTGGATTGATACCCCATTGATATGGAGACTTGAACTCATTCGTCAGTGAGTGCCCTGCAATGCTTGTCTTTTCACGATGCTCCCCGGTTGACTCCGGTCCGGAGTTTGAGCGAGATACATGATATTGAAACACAATGCAGTAATTTTTTACCGCTTGCTGCATACTATACGAATAATGATCCTTGGCAATTGTTTTTCTCCAATGAAGAGCTACACCGGAGCTGTCGAATCCCCTCTCGCTTCTCATATCATCCAGTGTTAAAAAGACCACCAATTGTTATGTAAAATAGCTCTAAATGTCGCTGGGACCAATTCTAGTGCCGACAAACTGTGGCGCCGGGGTGTTGTAAGTGGTACCCGTGCCACAGCGATTGGTGTTGAGCCCTTTATTCCTGACCGGTATTCTAACAAAAACAGTGGATTTCTTGAGTTGTCTTCAATCTCTGCAGCTCTCGAACTACTCCGTACTTACACGACGAGATCTCTTTTGCTCTGGGGTCACCGCCTGACCCCACGTGCAGAATTGCAAGTATAGTATATGCAGCTGTTGAAAACAAGTAATTGCCTGATACAGAACAACGCTGCTGCTGCAGTAGTCGAGAACCGGCAATGCAAGAGGTCACGATGTAAAAAGGAAGTGTGCGTTCTTATGATATTCGCACATACTAACTGATACGCAATTTGTACATGGTGATGCACTGTGCCGCTGAGCTGGGGTGATAAGGCAAAGTGCCAAAGACAAAGGAACCAATATCGATAGCGGATGGATGTCCTGTTTCCCGGGCTGCAACCCACCCCTCTTCTCTTTACAGTAAAACGGTTACAGGCGGGAGTTTTTCGTGGGTTGATACGATTATGACTTGAGATAGTGTACATATCGTTCGTGGGGTGATGATTTGATGGTGTTGCGAGAATCATTCAGTATAAACAAAACTGTACAGCTACAGTATGGAGAATATTGTAGCTGTAACAGAACAACGCGTAATCACCAATTCCCCGTCCTTGGAAAAGTTGTGGATTCTTATTCCAGCCCCTTGTATCTCACGATAACGATTGAGGTTGTTAGGCCCCCGGAATGAAGTAAATTGAACCGAACTGTCCAGGATAGGCCCTTGTCAAAGAAGGCTTCCCGAAATAAGCAAGGGAGCTTAACCCAACCTTTAAGATGAGATAAAATATAAGAATTTCAAGCATTGTTTTTTTAGTGATCTCTTCTGTGTTTGTATCTTTAGAACATGGATAAGACATATCAGTTGATTTTCAGGGGTGTTGCTCTCTCCTCTCTTCGTGATCGACCTGCTTGCATATAACCGATTACCGACGGTTGGTTGGTGGGAAAAGAAAAGGCACATGACGTTTCAAACAACTAACATCACCTCATTGAATCCGCAAAAAGGAAGGTTTTGAACGTAGTTTTTCTGGGGAATAATCGTAATCAATGCGAAACCTGCCAATAGCTTGGAACTCAAACCTCAAGCTTCAAGCTTCAAGCTCCCTCTCTGTCAATGATCTTCATTGCTACTGCACAGTACATCATCACTAATCACCGGAAACAAGACCAATCTCCCGACTCCCCGAGGAGAAAGCTTTTGATCGGCTTACATTCACAGGAGAAACGTTGTCAATCATTTCATCCCCATTGATTCGTTCCATGATGTAAGTGTATCTTCGGCAAACTACTTATTCGTCTAGGGTAGTCGTCAGAGTGTGTCATTCACAACTAGGAAACTCTCTTTGACATGCCATTACGCAAGTGGTTCAGTATCAACGTTTGACCCAAGGTCAAATGACGACGGGGCAGAAAGCTTCTATTTGGATTGTGTTACCATACACGCCTACATCGATGTAGTATTTTGGTCGTGTGTCAGCTTGCTTTTTTTCTCAGAGACAACACATCTCCTCCATCGCATCATCATCTTCAACAACACCTTCATATCAACGGACGTTTCCAAAACTCAATTGAACTGTAAATGATAGAACACAGTGTAAACTTTGTATATCTCAAAAATCTTTATTCTACTGGAAGAAAATACCAAACATTCACACAGTCTTCACTACTCCCCGCTAACAAGCTGAGTGTAAAGACGGATCATCGACAGTCCCAATAGTGCTGTGCCTGAGCGTACATTCCAGCCCGCGGCCTCAAGCGTCACTCTCCCAAAATCTGCAACCACCCAGATCGTCCTCTTAGTTGAGGCCACTGATCCCGTGCCTCTTTGCCCGTTCATCCCCAAGCGTGCCACGTTCTTGGTTCCAAGGACCTTCAAGCTTAGCTGCACACCCCTCTGAAGTTCTGACCAACCTGACGGGATTTCAATGTGCCAAACATCCAACAGCAAGATAAGCACCTGTCGCCATCAAGCGCGGGGCAAGCCAATCACCAGACCAGATCGTCAGCTTGTCAACTTCTAGATCTTGCCTCTCAAGCCAGCCCTTTTCGCCTTTCCCCGCAACTCAAACCCAATTGCCATCAGGGGTCTAAGAGGCTGATTCTGGCCGTCTTGTTGAGGCTCTAGGAGGCGAATGGCAAGTCTGGCCCGACTTGCGGTGCAGTCTTGTACCTGAGATGGCAAGAGAGTTGTTTGCCGAGATCGCCAAGTCTCCAAGCTGTGCAATTGATAGTTTCTTCAATACCAGCCGAAGTCCGTTGTTGATAGACAAGGTCAGCTAATCGTGGGCCCATACTGAAAGCGACGGTCCCGAGGTATCATCATGAGAATGAGTGGTACGACTTTTCCAGGTTTTCCCCATCTTCGTTCTCAAGTGACATATCATAACCATGCAATTGCTATACCCGTTGCAACCGACCTCTCAAGCTTCTGATACGTCAAAAACTTCTCTGACAAATCCAGCCATCCGAACGGCACCTAGCCACAAACTGTAGGGCCACAGCGCTTATCGTGAGACGATTATCGGTTCAGTGGCACGACGCTTCATAGCGAACTTCTCTTGTCGCCGTGATGCGTTTCTCGTATACGATAGCTCAATTGATTCAGTCGTTATTTATTCGGGAAATCCGGATAACTGATATGCCGCATTCTGTGTAGGCGATTACATGGTGAGACATCCAACATGTCAGGTTAACGCCCGAGTTCTTCGACTGGAATGTAGAGGAGTTACGCCTTGGACAGAAACCCGCTATGCTAGCTCCCGCACTCTAACAGCATGGAATGAGTATAGCGTCGAGAAGAATACCAGGGGCCCGGTTATGTTTTGGAAACTTTGCATATGTGGATAGCGACATTATCGTTGTAGAACGGTCCTTGTTGAACCTCCCGCTTTGGGATTGGGAACTGTATCACCTCAACGGCAAGTCCGTTAGCTTGACACTGGTCCAGAAACGTCTGGAAGGTCTTCTCGTTACGCTGTGTCGCTGAGATGAAAACCTGAACGTGTGGATGTAGGTCGAACACTTCAAGCAGTGTTCCAATTAAGGCTGCTATCACGCCCTTGTCGTAAGTAATGTCGGCTCCTAGCACAACATCAACAGGTCGTCCACCATTCCACTTCTCCTCTTCTGTGCCCATGAGCGCATACCCCCATTTGACATCCATTGGGGTTACCCGAGTGGAATCCTGAAGGTTGTTGAGGAACAGGTTATCGGGAAGGTTATTGATAACATCATCAGACCCATCAGATGCGATGACATGCTGAGAGTGGAGGAAGTTGGCGCAAAGGATGGAGAGATATCCTGTTCCGGCTCCCAGTTCCAAAACACGCTTATCCTTGACAATGTGTCTATTCTGGCAGAGGTATGAGCCCAGATGGAGGGCAGCTTCCCACGTGCGAAGACCAGTGGTCCCCGAGCCTGAGATGAGAGAGTGGTTCTCAAGAAGGGTGATGTGAGGCGTTGGTGGACTTGGCTCAGACCTCTCTTCACATAACTCAGAGAGATGGTATGTGACATAAGCCTTTTGCTGTGCTGAGGTGGCTTCTGAAGGTAATGGGTTTGCCAGAAAGAGTGAGAGTACAGACATCAGGTCATCAGAGACTCCCTGAGAATGTTAGAAAACTGACAGAGAAACTCAATAGTGAATGATGTCAGTGACCATGACTTACATACTCTTCCCAATCATCAATACTGGCCTCAATTCGAGACATTAGCTCTTTGAGAACTCGAAGTTGAAAACGTGGTGGAGGACCATATCGAATAGCGCCGTCAGCGAATAGCCTTTCGTAAAAAGCATCTTGAACTTGAGAAGTCTTCAAGAGCGTGGGTTCTGGGTAGTCTAAGTCAGGCTGTAGCTGTAGATACTGGTGACAGAACCGGTCAACCTGTTTTTTGTTGGAGGACATTTTGCAGAGATTGAGAGGAACGTTGTTTGTAAGAATCGAGCCTTGAATATTTCGCATATATTAAGAGTGATCAGACCATCTCGAAAACATGGCAAGCAAACAACTCAACTCCATTACTTAGTGGCCTGACGACACTATCTCCACCCAAAAGACTGGAGTTGAAACTTGGACATCTCTAACATAACAGGTTGACCCTCGTTTATAATATCCGATTATTCCCAGACTCGAGTCTATCCGAAGATTTTGCGGTGATGCACGTGATTTCCCACAGTAAAACCCTTGTGTGGCTTGCAGCCTGAGTTTCAAGGCAGACTAGCGCACACTCATTTTCCTTAGGGTTGGACCAAATTAAGCGACAAAGCGGAAATTTCGACCCTCTCAGTGTGACAACTTCATCAACGATCTCACCCATCGCCCAGTCTCACCATTGTCAACTAACCCCCCGAGACCATACAGACAATCGGCAAAAATGGCGGACAACGACTCCCCCGTCACCCTCCGAACTCGCAAGTTCATCCGCAACCCTCTGCTGGGCCGTAAGCAGATGGTCGTGTGAGTGAATCCTCTCTTGATTTGAATCTTGAAGTGAAGAATGTCCTTCTATGGTTCCCTCTTCGCTATATCATCAACCTGAATCGATGCTTGAACTCGCCTGCCTCTTCCGCTCGATTCAATAACTGTCTGCACGATTATACGCCACATACGATTTTGATATCGAAAATCTTTCGGAAAATAGGGACAGGCGGGCACACATAAAGCATCGACGACGGATACGATGGGAAACGAAGACAACATAGGGGACATTTCTACATTTCAATCTTGCTTGGGACATAAGAACTCTGTGGGCTGACCGGCGAATGCGTTTACAGTGACATCCTCCACCCCAACCGTGCCAACATCTCCAAGGAGGAGCTCCGTGAGAAGCTCGGTTCTCTCTACAAGGCCCAGAAGGACCAGATCTCCGTCTTCGGTCTCCGAACCCAGTTCGGTGGTGGCAAGACCACCGGCTTCGCTCTCGTCTATGACTCCCCCGAGGCCATGAAGAAGTTCGAGCCCCAGTACCGATTGGTGCGCGTTGGACTCGCCACCAAGGTCGAGCGTGCTTCCCGACAACAGCGTATGTTGACTACGAGAATTTGTGTCTACAGGGTTAGTCAGGCTGACAATCAACTACAGGAAAGCAACGCAAGAACCGACAGAAGACCCTCCGAGGTACGGCAAAGGTCAAGGGTGCCAAGGCGAAGAAGGAGAAATAAACGAATCGATATGGTATATCCTCGGGCTGGTTGGGGAGCAGCTGCAGCGATGTTGTCTGCGGCTGTTTGCATTCGGTGGTCATGCGGGTGCGTCCATTTACGGTCCATCCTCGTTGGCGTCGGCTATGGCATAGGGAACAGGGACTTGCTGGCGGGCGCGAGGGCTATCTGGACTCGATGAGGGGTGTTGAGGGCTTCCTTGCTTTCAGCGTCTTTACCTCAATACACTAGCATGAAATCAATGGTGTTTTTCGGGTTTCGGACCAAAAACAAAAATAACAACGTCTCTGGTTTTCACGCGGTTCTTTTTAAACTTTTGGTGTTTTCTACGGTCCGTGAATGCATGACTCATGATAATCACTATACTTGTCACGGTGATTATCAGTGCAAAGAGGTAAAAGAAAGAAGAAAATTCACCATGTTTCTAATGCCGCCCAGCAGCAAAATAGAGGGTATCAACATATCTATCCAAAACTCCAAAACTCCATCCAATGCATTTCTCTGGTCCAACTCTTCTTTACCACCATCCTCCATATATCAACATAGCCAACCCCAAAGCGATTCCAACAACAACCTTCCACTGTACAATCTCTCCTCTTCGACCCTCAGCTCCAGCTTTGTATACGGGAATATGCCATCCGCAGCGCTCCTTGCCACCTCGAGTTATACATTCGTAGTACGTTGTTTGCGCCCAGCCCATACTGGCCAGGGCTTCTGCCTGAGTGGGTGCAGCTGTGACGGGAGGGTTGAAGACAGATGGGTTTGCGTTGTTTCTCTCTTGTCTCCCTTCAATGAAAGACCCACCAGGGATACCTCCAGCTGGAAGACCTGTAGTGTCTGGGAGAGCGTGCGATAGTGTAGATGCGGGTTGAGGTTCTGGTGTCTCGGTAGGGAGACAGGCACAGAAGCTTGTAGTTGTCAAGCTCAGAATGGAGAGAAGGGTGAAGATGAAGTATTGATAGGACAACATGATTGCGGTAGTGATATACTCGTATGTCCAAGTATTTCGTGTCGGTATATAATTCCTGAGTCAGAATGATTGATTCTCTCAATAGGTTGTTGATCTTGTCGCTTTATATGGTGGTCTTCCAAACGATTCACTGTTCCGTCCCTTGAACAAAGACTCACACAGCAGTAGTAGTTGTCACAATTCACAAACAAGAACAAACAGAAAAGATATTCCAAAGCCCGAACAATATAACATTAATATACTAACTACAAACTTGACCCCTAAGTTTGCCCCCATGACAAAGAATTAAACCACGCGACAATAGCCAACAGCTTTGAATCTGAACAAGCTCATGAGACGCTAGAACAGAGACAAAAATTAGACTTGTTTGGTAGATTTTAGGTGAGATGCTGCATAAGTCTATAAGATGGTGGGTTACTTTGTTTCTGTTTCGCTGCATCATCTGCTCTTTTAATCGACTTGGTTGGCTGACATGGTCTGCTCGTGATGCAGCTAGACAAAACTGGGGACTAAAAGACGGGTTCGTGATGTTTCTCACATGAGACGTTGAACAACAAAAAAAATTCATTTGAGTTTCATTCAATCTTGGCATAATTCAACTTCCATGTTTTCTTTGTACTAGCAAATTCATCTTTTGTCTTTGGCCATACGCTAGGCTGCCATGCTATGCTTCCCCAACGCCATGTTTCCCTTGGTAGTTATGATACACATCACTTTGATACAGAAATCCAACTAATCCTTGTCCTAACTCCACTGATCAAGCTGAAAAAAGCTGATTGAGTATGTTTGATGCAAAAGACCCTTTTTGACTCATCCGTTCCAGTACTTCCATAACCTCCATAACCTCCCATCCCGTATCTGTCAGAACTTGCGTGTTGACTTCCTACGTCCCTTGATCTGACTGTAAGCACTGGTACTACTCAGTGCGTTTTGAGCCGTTGGAAGAGATGCCTCTCCCCGCGTGGTTCGAGCTTTCACTGTTGTTGTCTTTTTAGTCACTGTCGCTGGTAGACTCTTCCCTCGGCTGCGCGTGCTGACTTCACTGTACTTCTTCTGCACCCAACCTGAGCCCTGTGGTAGTGGGGAGTCCTGATAAGTCTCATCCTCGCTGTCCTGGGCATAGTCTTCGGCATATTGCACAGATGATGGGCTGGAGCTCAGTTCGATAACTTGGCTACCGTCCGGGACCACCAACTGTGATTCTTTCTTGACTTTCTCAGATGTCGGTGGTGTCGCAACATGCTTAGCCTCAGGAGTAGAAGTCTTTGACATCTCGCTTTTGAACGAGCGCTTCAAGGGACTTCCGTCTCGAGGTTCCGGTTGTGTCGCATTTGGGAACAAGCTCCGTATAGATTTGTTACGATCAAGCGAGCGATCAGACTCGTCCTCGCCCTCGTCCAACTTTCGCATCGCCTCTTCGTACTCCGCATCTACCTTTTCAGGCTTTATAGATCGGGGCACTGATGGCTGCGTGAACTTAAATGGGCTTTGTGTCTGTCTTGCTGTGTGGAAGATCTCTTCTAACGATGGAAAAGGACTGCTACTCCTCCCGTCTGTTATTTGAGGGCTTGGAGTTCTTTGACGAAAACCACCAACACTTTCCATTTTGATCGAGTCCTCAACTCGCTCTTCTGGCAGATCTTCAAGACCGCTGACTGATGGTGGCTGTCGCCCACTGCGAATACTGCCCGCAGATGAGGGAACTGTTAGCAGGCGATGATCAACGGGTATATCGTCCTTTGTAGGAAGTGGCGATAGATCCGACGATGGGACAGTATCTGGAATAACCCCATCCCAGTTGGTCTCGACTGTCGGTACGGGCGCTTCCTCGGAATCTTTTGCATCTTTGGCTCCATCCAACCCATCAGCCTCTCTCTTCTCCTCCGCATTACCCCCTTTATCCTCTCCTGAATCGTGACATAATGAAACTGGCTCCTCGTCAATAGATGGTTTTAAAGTTTCCCGTAATTGTCGGGAAGGACTCGTAGCAATCTCGCTCGGTGACTCAGCAGGCCGAACAAAACTGCTGATTAGGCTGTCCTCTCCGGAAGCCGGAAATTCCAGCCTTGGTGGTGGTTGGCCGGAAGGGATTGATGTTGACTTGTCGGTTCCTGAGGGCTTCCCTGCAGTTTCCCGGTCCTTCAAATCGGCCTCCACCTCGACTCTCACTTTCTGCGTATCTAACTCCTCAGCCATAGTCTCATCAGGATTCGTTGCCGCGCTAACCTTGTTGTCCGTCGTGGATTTTCCGTTCTGAACGGGTTCAATATCATCAGTCGGAAGCTCTGTGCTTTTGGCCGACGCCTCCAATATATTAGATGGTGCCGGTTGGACCAGTCTGGGGTCGGACATCTCAGCCCAGGAAATATATCTACGTCCATCATCCTCCTCGTCCTCCTCATCAAGATCTGGCGCTTCGAACTTGGCATATATCCTTTGGCCAGTATGCTCATCGTATTCGATATCGTTGTCATCCCTGTCTCTCTTCGCTAGAACGACATGCATGACGTTATCGTCACCAACGGAGAGAATGAGTCCTGTCATGGATACCATTTCGGGTTGCCAGTTGGTTGCTTTGGACAGGAGCAGCTGCTTCCAGGTAATTACCGCACCCGGCTTGGCGTCGGTCAGCGTAAGGCTGGGAAGCGTACTCATATCTGATGGCAGCGAAGGAAGATCATCTACATCTGTGAACTGGGTGTTGTCTTCTGGGCGATTGTTAGTTGGTATGTCGTCGTAGTTCAACTCGATGTCTTCGTCGCCGTTCATTCCCATCTCGCCGACTTCAGGAGACTCTTCTTCATCATATCCTCCATCGTAGCCACCCTTAGCTTTTCGCTTCCTGGACTTTTTCTGCTTCTTCTTTTGGTTGCCGTCGTCCCACTCTTCGTGGCCATTCCATTGAGAATCCTCTTCATAATAGCTCTCATCGTTGAAGTTTTGTGAGGCCCTCTTTCGCTTCCTTATCGATCCATATTGTTGTTGAGGATCCCATCGCTGCACAAATGGGAACGGAGGCTCACTCAACACAATATCCTCCTGGCAACACTCAACAGCTCGGTACGAGATCGTCTTTCGCCATGCTTCCGGATCTTCATCAGTTTGTTTCTCTGTTGACTTGTCACCGTTGATCTTGGCTTCGTCGGCTTGAACTCGAGGGTTTTGCAAAACTTTGACATTCTTCATCAACCCGTCACGTAGCTTGGTTTCTTCAGCTTTTGACTTAGGGTTCTTTAATCCAAGAGCACCAAGCAGAAGCCGCCGCCCGACTCCCATATCAACCTTACTGCGACGCTGAGTTGGAGCCTGCTCTTCCGTCGGAGCTGCATCTTGGCTTGCCGCAGCCACTGGAGTTTCCTCTACTTCGACTTCCGTTATCATAGGACGGGCTCCTGTGGCTAGTGTGTCCATTGGCGGGCTTGTGGTATCTTCGGGTTCGTCACTCATGACGCTGAGAAGCGCCCGTTTTCTAGCAAGAAGCTCAGCTTCCTCGCTTGCAGTCCCATTAAGAGACGATTGAGATTGCGTATCCTCTAGGGCCTGCATCGCCTTGATGCGCTTGGCGTCGCGCCTCCTCGCATTTCTCTTCTTCGTCCTTGTCAACCCAGCGCCAGGCGGCTTGGTCTCTTCAGAAGGCTCCAAGGCTGGCTTCACTTCAGGGATCGCAGGCTTTTTCTGTTGCTTGGCTTGAGGCTCTCTTTTTGAGGAAACCTCCTCGGGTTCTGACTCGGAATCGGAGTCACTCGAGCTGGAGTCTGAGTCGCTTGAGCTGTCACTACTATCCGAGTCGCTTCTAGCGGGAACTTTCACAGCATCAGCAGCCTTGCCCGAATCGGAACTTGAATCTGAGTCCGAGTCAGAATCTGAGTCTGAGTCCGAATCACTCGAGCTGAAGTCCTCAGCGTCTCTTGTATTCTTGGTGTTCGTTCGTGAAGGCGCTGGGGCCGGGCTATCAGAGTCATCTGAGTCATCATCCGAACCATCGTCGGAGCCCTCGTCCATGTCCTCGTCAGAGTCGGAATCAGAGTCAGAATCTGAACTGCTGTCAGAGCTCGAAGTATCGTCCTCCTCCTCTTCCTCTACTTCACAAATCAAAGGTCTCGATGTCTCGGTCCGTAGCACACTCGACGCACTCAGAAGTGACGGCGCATCGTCAACCTCTTGTATCAGTGGACGTCCTGAGCCCGGCGCTTCTGACTGTCCTGGAAGAAGCAATACCTTGCTATCGGGATCTTCCTCTTCCTCTTCTTCATCTTCTTCACCAGGCTCCGAAGGATCAACGGTGAACAACTGTTGAAAAACACGATCCATCACCTCGTCGAAGCTGGTCACTGGCTTGTTGTTCTTTGCAAGAGTCTCGTATGTTCTTCTCAAATCTCCGTTGTTTCGACTGAACTCTTCTTGCATGGTGGATAGTGATGTGAATGGAAATGCAGCTTGTAGAGCACTGACGTTGTTGATCCCACTAAGGGCACTTCCTTCAATGAGAGAAACCGGAGGGCGATTCTGGCTGCTGTCCCCTAACAGAAAACTTTCTTGCTCTTCCACGGGTGTTTCCTCGATTAAGGCATTGTCTTCTTGGAGAAGTCTCAGCTCATCGGCAAGATCAACATCTGGCTCATCCTCATCGTCGTCGCTACTCTCAGCGTCTTCTTCATCGTCTTCGTCGACTATAGGCTCTGTGGGAATATCGCTTGTAGGATGGAAGTCGTTATCGCCGTCAAGATCCTCTTCGTCATCTTCTTCGAGTAAATCAGTGTCCAGGAATCTTGCTCGCAAGCGAACACTGCTTGGTTCGTCCCTCTCATAGGGGACAGAAGCTTCGAGCAACAACTGTTCTGGCTGTCCTTCTTCGTCTGCATAAGAACGATCATCTTCATCGATTTCTTCCTCGTGTGTGATGCGTGCTCGTTTTCGAGGGGGTAGATCAAGCGCCGGGCGGTCCCGTGGTGCCCTTAACCATGACCTACCAAATGCAAGCCCATCGATAAGATGTTTTCCATCTTCAGATATTTGGTGTCGACCGTTGAGTCTTCGTCGTCTTAAATCTTCGGTAGAGAGGGATCTGATTCTGTGAAAATGTTAGCACGAGAACACATTGGGGGAGGGCTGCAGGTCGTACAAAACTTGGTCATCCTCCTTCAAAACTTTGCCGACAGGCTGAAAATGTAGCAGCTCGAAACTATCGCCCTTGCCATCAGGTAGCTCGACAACATAGTCCTCAAGACCCCAATCACCACTCTCAAGCGGTACAACCTCGTTAACCAACGCGAGGAGCTTGGAGACAGTCAAGTCCTCGTTTGCGATGCAGGGCCAGACAAGTTTGGCTTCGGGGACAGCATGTCTGCGGACGACAAGTCGTAAACGAATCGTCGTAGACATTATAGCGGTCGTATTTGTTGAACTTATAATAGCATGACTATTTATAAAGGGAGAAAGATATAAAGAAAGAATGTCGTGGTGTGAAAATCCAATTTCAACGCGAGCTGAAGGTTGAAGATGCGATTTTGAAGCTTTGACACGCGCCGCTGCAGGAGGAAATGTTAGGCCCATAAAATCGTCACTTTAGTAGTGAAGCGCAGCGGCAGGGGCCTGGCCCACCTTCAACTACAGCCGTTAAAGATCGGCCATTGGGAAATGAGAGTGAATGGCATTTAACAGTATAAATTTTAATGCAATTGATATATAATAATGTTCATTGGAGGTGTAAAGAACTATTCAAACCTTGTATTGTTCAAATCACCTTGAAAGTTTCTTTGTATTTGCGCCACTAAAAAGTGCCACAATAAAATATCTTCAGCGAAATTTGGACTAGGCCTCATGATGAACTAACAGCCTCATGATAGACCCATGATACGCCAAAATTCAACCACCAGCTTATACACATATTTAATAGGCACATGGCATATATGCAGATCACGTTTCCAAGACCTATTGGTTTGTAGCTTTTGTCTAGGGATACAGCAAGCTCCCACCACCAACGCCGTCAAGACCAATCCATCCCAAAGAACGACGATAAACTCCTGAGAGCGATGGCAACAAATAGATTCTCCCACCCAGCATATTTCAAGTTCATCGATATTTGTATATGTATATATATTTCACACGTCGGTCGTCTACTGAGGAAGCGCTGCCATATCGAGCATATGACCCATCTTCTCAATCTGTGATTCAAAGTCAGTGACCAGCTCATATGCAAATGTTCAGCAGTTCTTACCTTTGTCTTGAGATATCCCTCCACCTCCTGACTCCTGAAGCCTCCTCTACCCTTCCATGACAAAGGTACCATAGCCACGCGCTCCTTCACAACAACCTCCCTGTTAGGTCCCTCGACCGCTCGAATCTTATCAGGGTTATTGGTCAACAGTCGAACCTCTGGGTGTCCAAGATCTAGCAACATAGCTGTAGCCAAACCGTAGCTTCGCGCATCAGCAGGGTGTCGTAGGAGCAGGTTTGCTTCAACGGTATCAGACCCCAGATCCTGAAGGTTGTACGCCTTGAGCTTCTCGCCTAAACCAATTCCACGGCCTTCTTGTCGAAGGTAGATAATGATGCCGCCGGCCTTGTTACCAGGCAAGCTCATCAGGCGAGCTGCCTCGTCGAGTTGCTCGCCACAGTCGCATCGCGCTGACCATGCTGTCTCACCTGTGTAACACTCGGAGTGAATCCTCACCAGGGGAGGTTGGTCTGACTGCTGCGGTGGCTGTTCCTCTGGCTCTTGAGGGGCCGCTGAACCGATACCACTGGTTGTGCGACCGGGGAACAATCTGCCTGTGTATGCGCCGCGCACCATGCGGTCCATCTCCGTCTCGCCCTCCCGAACAGCATCTAGACTCTTACTTCGGATATTGTTACCAAACACAATGGCAAGATGTTCCTTGTTGTCCACATTGTTTGTGTAGAGGTGCAGGAACATCTCTGTACCCGCTACCGTGGGAATACGAGCACGAACGATACATTCAACCTCCGGAAGAGTCTGGAGGAGCTTGGGTTTCTTGGATCCGCATCCTCCAGAGGGGATGGAACTGTCCACGGGAACACCACGAAGGCCGGCAGTCGAGGGTGTGGAAGTTCCAGGCGTAGAGGGAGGTGTGAATGATGGCGAGAGCAGTGATGGCGGAGGATCTTGGCCGATCGGCGTCTCGGGATCGGGGTGGGCGGAGACGGAAGCGGAGGCGGGAGTGGAT
>JAALXK010000150.1:0-20535 GCA_012977745.1 Fusarium anguioides | reverse complement strand
GACAGAAGGGGGGGAGGTAGGGGAGGGAAGGGAGGAGTTAAGAGAAAGTCAGATTTGAAGGGCACATTGTGGGTGAGAGTTAGTTAGGTACAGTAGGTTTAAGTGTTGGCAGGTCTTGGCAAGCAAGCAAAAGAAAGGAAAGAAACAAGATCTTGGAGAGGGAGATGCAGTGTTACGTTAATATGGTCGATCTGGACCCGTCATTCCAAGTTGGTTATCCGTATAATTGTCCTGGGCTGGGCTGGGCTGGGCTCTACTGTTCAGCAGGATCGTCATCTGCTGCGGTAACACCCCCCCTGCATACAATGCACCAAATGATGCTTCAAGGATAACGCCGCTAGTGTCCAAACAAGCTCAAGAGTAAGTCGACACGCAGACACGACTCAAGCCCACCACCGGTTATCGCCCGCACACAAAAGTCCAAGTCTCACACCATCTCTGCCCATCAAACATGTGGTTTTTTTAGACTCCATTATCAACTCATTATTACAGCCACTGTACTTGCCTCGTGGCTTCAGAAGAAGAAGATGATGACGTGGATGGCGACGGAGATGGAATTCGGTCAGAGAAATTGGCATTGATTGCTACAGTGGACAAGGGGTCCACGTCCCTTGAACAAGACCGGTATAACTGTAAAAACCTTAACAAGGGATGGGGATATCGCTAACCGCGCCAACCGCAATTTAGGAAGATGACTCCTGAATGAGACGAAAACAATATGACAACAATTTATATAAACTCTGCTCTCGGACTTTGATCATAGTATGAGCTGTCAATGTGTGGCATTCTAATTAGCTATTGTCCAAGTTGGAAGCTGTGAATGTCATCGGTAGGTATGGTGACATTCATGGATGAGACATGGTTGAACCCGCAATTTAGAGTTTACATGCAACAAGAACCTGCACCTGGAAACAAGCATCCGTCAGTTTTGTAACTGTGATGATTAGTTGGAGTAGCAGTCAGTTTTTATCCAGCCGTTTTCCCACGCGGCTAAAACTCACCTCCCATGTTCTATATCTATCGCGTTGAGTTTAAAACGCGGAAAATTATTATGGGAATGACTCGCAATAACGCTTGTTTAAGCTTCACTCTCAGTGACAGCGCCCGTTACTCGAAGCGTCTCGGTAAACTCCATTTATGCGATTACAATCAATCCTTCGATCAGAAAATACAGTACATATCACAATGTCTCGGTCCTTCGTAAAGATATCACATATCACAAGGAATGCCGACGTTGTCACTGCCGGAACTACCGACAGTTGTTTCAATAGAACGACTGAATAGGGCAAAAACACCGCTGTGCTTACTGTACTTCGGTACTGACTGCATAATCTTCAAACATTTTAAGCTTTTTTTAACTATCAGATTTCACCTGCCCTCCAGTGAGTCTGCCAAAGGTCAGTGCACAAAGCACCTAAAGTTTAGCGTCTCTCTCCTATTCCAGCCTAATACCCTCCAACCACTCACAATAACCATGGCCTCAAATTAAAAGCCGCCACGGCAAAAAAATGATCACGAGCTGAAATATCAACGCAGAAGAACTGCAAGGCACAATAGACCACTTTCCAGATCCAGTATGGCCTACTCTATGATCTCCCGGGCGCGTATCTCGTCCGGGGGAAAGCCTTGGGCACAAGGTGGTCTCATACAATGGAGAAAATAGCTAGTGGCAAACTTTGACCTCAGATGAAAATGCCAAGTTGAGTAACACCGAGATTTACAAATCTGTGATCGGCTGAGATCCTGGTAATGACAGACCTTGTCCGGGGTTTATGGGGCTTGGCATTGACTTTAGGGCCCCATACTCGCCAGAATATGCCCGTCGCTTTTCTCCCATGGATACTTCCTCTCCAGGGACCGAATTAGTTGTTCGTGGAGGGGTGATCTCGGCTTGATTACGGCTTTGAACGGTTCAGGGTGAACGACGAGGCCTGGCATGAACTTCAGCTCAGGTGTGGATTGCTTCTCATCCTTACCGATGCTGAAAACGGCAAGACTTTGGGCAATATTTAGGAATAGAGCATTCTCTGCCAAGACACGGCCCGGACAGATACGACGGCCAAAACCGAAGGTATGGGAGCGCGGCTCTTGCTCCGGTTGGTTGCCGTTGGTTGATAAGAATCTTTCTGGGTTAAAGCGTGTTAGTTCACTGTAAACCTCAGGTTAGACAAAGGCTTGAGTTAGTTGCAGTGAAGTTTACCAAATATTTGCCATTATCAAAGCATCCTTTGGAATCAAGTAGCCCTCAAAGATATCATCCGAAGTATCGAGAAGCTCTGACGCAAGATTCAAGTCGTTTACAATTATGATTGCACTACCCATTGCTGTGATAGAGCTAATGGGTCCTAATTATGGTTGGTTATTAACTCGTCATCTCATGGTTGTTTCTTGGAGCCATACCATAGAGATCTTTGTGCTTCAGCCAATGATGCGGCTCAAACGTGCCACAAGGAGGAAGATCATTAAAAATTTCCTACTAAAGGAAGACCTTTGGGTCCCGAAGGGACAGCGGGTTGCTCAAAGTCATGGAAGGGGAGTTTATAGGTACAATATATGGAAACGGGATAGCCCAAACACACAAGGCCAATGCCGAGATAAAATCCAATCAAAAGTTGACATTTCAAGTATTATAGCTGTGTAATGAGAAGGATGCAGAAAACCTGCGGGGCTGCAATGGACGGCAGCCAAGATAGTTATTTGTTCTATGGGTACTACCATTTCGCATGAATTCGACTGAAATTCTTACAGCAGCATTCGACTATCACCATGCATATGCATGCCACCTTTCTTTACATCCGACCGAATCATCAACTTCACATTACCTATAGTTCCATTCGGCCAAGAAACTGCGCTCTCACATAAGAAAAGATTTCAAGATCCGGGTACAAAATCCGTCTTTGTTCGGGAAGAATCCGCAGGATCTAGTTTTATCGCCTGGTAAGGCTGAGTATCCTCCTCCTTAGACCCTCACTAGCGGAGTCGCGATAACAGGCACCAAACCAGGATATCAATCCAATGAATCCACTGAACTAGGCAGCTCCGCGCTAAGCGAGCGAAAAATGCAACATCTCAACAACATAAAAGCACCTTCATTTCAAATAACTTCTTCTCAGCTCCTATGACTTAACCGCATTCTCGTCGACATGGCTTCAATGCCAACTCTAGGCAATCTTCCAAGGGAAATTCAACACCACATCTTTTCTCACTTAAAGGCACCCGAATTGTACAAAGTTTCTCGTGCTTGCAAACGCTTCAACGAAATTGCAATTCCTATTCTATGGAACGATATTGAATTTCATGAAGTTGGCTACCATGAATCAAAATACGAGCTCAACGTCCCTCCTCCCGCAAGAGATCCAAAGCTTCGATCTTATCACAGAGAGGAGCCAATCCCACATGGAGACAGATATGGGGCAATTCGGTTTTTCGAGAGCTTACAGGAGATGCACCAGAAAGATCCAGATCGTTTGAAACAGATCGCCCAGCGAGTGAGACATCTATGCACGGTGGTTGATCCCACATGGCAACCTACGGATGATGAGGGTGATCCCCTCTATCCTGGGTGCCTTCAGGTCTGGGAGCTGTTGCCATATTTCACCAATCTGCAGACTTTGGAGCTTCATGGAGACTATTACTTCTCTGACAAGGATGAGGATGATGCTCCACAGCTTAAAGGTCCTGCACCAAGGCTTCGTTTTCTCAAGTTGTCGGGATATATGCCACGAGCCTTACCAGCATGGCTTCTCAAGTCTGGAGAAACCTTGGAACGACTTGAACTTGACATGTTGGACCGTCCCATCTCATCATATCTGGTCCACGATCCTCACTTCTCTCCTCTCCCCCACGAGAAGGTTGACGTCCAAACACAGTATGATATCGACGATGATTCGGATTACGGCAGTTTGCAAGAAGATGCAGTGATTCCTCGGCCTCTTGGAGGTTCTCTCGCAGCTTATGAGGATGGAGAGTTGAAGTTACCGAAACTGAGACATTTATTTCTTGGCCAGCCCGCACCCTCAACCTTTGCCGGTCTAGATTACGGTTGGTCCACCCGCGCGGAAGCAGCTTGTTACCAGGACTGGCTCAAGATCTTACAGGCTTCTATCGGAACGATCGAAACATTGGTCCTGGAGCAAAGGCCAGCAGCTGATTATATTGAACTTGATGGGGGCAACGAGCACGAATGGATGACTAATCGGGTCAACCCAGATGCGTGCAAAACACTCCTTAGCATGGTTGGAACAGTCATAACTTCTCATGGCAGCCCAGTGCCTTTGAAGAATGTGTATGTGTATGGTATTTCCTTCTGGGCAGCGGAAGATGACACACGCAGCCTGGAGAGCCCCGGGGGTAAGTTTATGAAATTTTTGAAGGATCACGGAGTGGAGTGTGAGGCCAGACTTGGACAGTGGTGTTTCTTTGATAAATACCCAGGGACTGTATCATGGTGTCACTGGGCTGGCGCGAGCGATTGGGGAGACGAAGAGGATGAGACTAAGGAAAAGTGGGATACCGTCCTGTTGAAGGTGTGATGACGATTCTTGGGCTTCATCCATTGATGTAAATCTTGGTTCAGTCCTAATTTTCATCTTGATATATCGGGCAGAGTGAAACAAGTCCCGAGATGTGTCGGCATCTCCAACACAACGCCGTACCCCACTCTCATATAAAGACAATTGCGTAATCATCACAACCTCACTTCAATCAAACAACATCAAAACCAACCGTCACCATGTCCTCCTTTGCCGTGGTAAAAGATATCGACCACTTGGTCTTAACATGCAACGATATCCCGGCTACGATAGAATGGTACACCAAATATCTCGGCATGAAATCAGAGACCTTCACATCCGCTACAGACCCCTCATCTCCACCTCGCAGCGCTTTGAAATTCGGCACGCACAAGATTAATCTTCATCAGCGCGGTAAAGAGTTTGAGCCAAAGGCACGAACGGCTCTTCCGGGTACCGCTGATTTATGTTTTATTCTTGAAGATGGTACGGATTTAGAGGCCTTGATTGAGGAGTTTGAGAAGAAGGGTATGAAGGTTCTTGAAGGGGGAAAGGTTGTTAGTAGAACGGGGGCTATGGGGGGAATTAGGAGTATCTATGTTCGTGATCCAGATGGAAATCTGGTCGAGTGAGTTAAAGTATCCATGATTCTATAAGAAGTTACTGACATGATACAGGCTCTCGTACTACTCTTGATGACTGTATATAGGGTAAAGCTGAACTGGTTATCAAGCAACACTATTCAAGTCGATATTCTTCACTTAGGTTCGAAAAATGAACCGCTCTTCTTGCTACTCATCTTTTGCTTTGCCTTTCGCTCACTTGCAAGAAATCCACTACCTACTTAACATTGCAGATTTTTCAAGTCACTCAGCCACTACTGAAGTTGATGTCAACAATGACACAGCAATCCCATTCTTTACAAAAAGCTCCAGTTCAGAATCTTACCCAAGTTACTTGACCCGGACAATCTTCTCCAACCTTGGTTCGGCAATCTCGGTTCCAGCATCCAGTTCCGCGGTAACAACCCGTAATGCAACATTCGTCATACCGTTTTCCAAGATCCATTATAAACGCTGGGATTGTCTCCTCATTGCTTTGTTGCCTAATGATTTCCAAAGTCTCCTTCCTGGACGGCGGCCATTAGGCATCGTGAAGAAAAGTGGGAGCGGCATAGTAGTTAATCTTTAGAGAAAGATCAACAGGCACTATTGCGGTTTGAAACCACGCAGTGGGGGAGTTTATTTCCCATTCCAAGATATCGCCGCCAACCAAGCTCCCGGCTCGATCAACCAAGTGCCGATCATCCTAGTTTATGACGTGGGGCGTATCTTGTTTATCTGGAGATCAACGGGAGGCCTACAATTGAAGCTGCGGTCCAAGAAGAGCTTACCTAATAGTCGATGTGAAACTTGACGCACTTGTCGAACACAAAAAGATGGATCATGTGTTCATCTCTGTCTCTGCAGCCAGGAATTCGGGAACCGAGCGTTGCCCATTCCGCATGACTCCTTTGGATGACATGAATAACGAATAGCAGATGCTCTTGACTGCACGACAAGACAACAGCTAGGGAAGTGATTGAGAGACATATCGCAACGACGATCTGGTTTCTCAAAACAGGCCATGATCGTCAATTCCACTGGTCCGAAGTCTTGCAATTTCACTAACCCGAGGGGACATAAGTCAGGGCTGCAGATCAAAACATAAAGGGGCAGTTTTTCCCTGCCAAGCATGGCGAAGATCGACATGATGGGCCCTGTAAGGCTAGGACCAGCTCTCCACAGTCAAACTAGACGATATTTCTGCAAAATAGGGTCGTGATGTGCTGTAAGGGGAACATGACGTGAAGATAATGAGAAATGATGGCTGAGACAGGAGGTTCGACAGCATTGGTGATCTTGATTCAGGTAGCCTTATGATGTCTGAGTCTTGAAGGATCAGGTTCCGCTGGCCCTTGTGATAACATTTGAGAAGTCCCGGTAAGAAAATGCTGACCAAATTGCAGATTATGGGCTTTAAAGGCTTCAGTTTACATGTTCCTTCTCAGCAATACTGCAGACTAAAAAGAATTACTTGGAGTACCGCAAGGCGCGGGCCGGCACTGAAGTTCTTGATGCCGTCGATTATTTTGTGGACTGAACACAACACTAGGCTCTCGGACCTCAGTCTAACAAAGTGATCGACAATACTAACAACATCTAGCGACAGCTCAATCTCTCTAGATATTGCTCTCTATCGAAACACAATATATAAGGGCATCTATTCACCCAGTAAGTCCAATATCTTCATCCTCATCAACTCACCTCACAATCACCCTCTTAATAACCACCACACTCTTTTAAACCAACTTCCACACTCTTTCCAAACACATTCAAAATGAAGGCCACTTTCTTCTCCGTTTTCGCTCTCGCCATCTCGGCCATCGCCTCTCCTGTTCCTCAGGCCCAGAACGACGTCCGCTCCGTCAAGCAAGTCGGTGGTGCCGTCCACAACGCTGAGAACATCGTCAGCAAGGTCGGCGTTAAGCAGATCGTTGACGAGGCCACCAAGTCTCCTGCCAAGCGTGCTGAGATCACCAACACTCAGCAGCTCATCACCGTTCTTAAGAGCACTGTTCACAAGGTCAACCAGAAGACCGTTCCTCTCAACACTATCGTTGAGAAGGTCAAGGCTGGTGAGCTCACCAAGGATGAGGCTGCTACCAAGGCTGTCCCCTCTTTCGAGGCCATGCACTTCGAGCTCACTGAGATCGTGACCAAGCTCACCGGTGCTGCTGGCCTTAACGTTGCCGACTCTGACGTTGACACCGTTCTCAACCTTGTCGTTGTTCTCGTCTCTGAGGTCCTCACTGCTGTTAAGACCATTGTCACTGTCACTGGTCTCCGACCTCAGCTCATCTCTATCCTCCACTCTGTCTTCCAGATCCTCCAGAAGGTTCTCGTCCTCGTCATTGGCCTCGTTTCTGCCATTGTTCCTGGCCTTATCGCCGCTCTTACTCCTCTCCTTGCTGGCCTCGGCAACGGCGTTCTCGCTCCCGTCCTTGGCCCCGTCACTGGTCTCCTTGCTGGTCTTGCCGCTTAAATTACTTCTTTATGTTTAAGCATGCATATCTAGCTCTTGGTTATTCATAGCTGAAGAGCTGAATTGATAATGATATATTGAAGGGGATGCATCTTAGATTAAAATGTATGGCCAATGGCCTTCTTAGTACATAATTAGTCTTATATCAAAAGTTACGATACCATAACTTCTTCTCACTAAACTCGCCGGTGGTGATCATTCACGTTATTTATCTTGGGGATAAATTAATACAACAGAAAAAGGAATTAACTTTAACGTTTCCCACTCAAAATAGAAATATGATTTAGTGCTTATATGCGTTTGTCATCGGGGTTTATGAATTTCAAATTCCTGCTTCACGCCCTGTAGTCGACAGGTCTTACGTCACATCAAAGCAGGCAAAAACGTCAAAATGGCAACTTTTGTCACGGCAAAATGAGCCTATCTCTCTCACGCCTTTTCTTTGGCAACCGTCGAACAGGTACAAAAGGCGAGACTTTTTTTTCACCAGAAAGAAACTCTATGCAACATTCTGCGAATATTGATTAGCAATGGCAGCCTCACGATCAGTCTCAATCACATACGTCCCCGCGGACTGCGGATCTATCATCCCAGGCAAATCCAAAGCACCTCAAGCCTTTCGAGATGTCGGCATCGTTAACAAACTGAAAGACTCTGGAGTGCCTTCTGTCTCAGAGTACCATGCGTTAGAAGCGCCAGCAACATTCTCTGCAGCAACATTTAACCCAGGTGGCGCACGCAATGAGGACATCAACATCTTAGTCTGCGAAAATGTCGAACGCACTATCAGCAAGAACTTGGGGTCTTCAACCAATCCCGATTTCCAGCTCATTCTCGGCGGAGAGTGTTCTATGCTACCAGCTATCTTAACTGCGTTTTGGAAACACGCAGACGCACAACCCACTCCCAAGCGCGTTGGTCTGATTTATATCGACGCCGATACCGATCTTACCTCTCCAACTGATCCAGCCTCTATTGGCACTTTTGCTGGGATGAATATGGCTCATCTCGTTCGATTGCCCGGCGCACTCCAACGTATGGAGCAGTTCTCTCGTCCATCAGGCGAACCTGTTTGCGATGCTAGCAATACTGTTTTCTTTGGAACAAACATGTCTCTACCAGGAAACAAACAAGAGCACTTCAAGTATCTTTTCGACAACAACTTCAAAGTCGTCAGCTCGGCATCCCTAGTGAAGGATCCTGAACAGCGTGCGAGAGAAACTCTTGAATATCTGCAAGATAAGGTTGATGTCATCATGGTTCATTTGGACGTTGATTCGATTGATCCTGGCACGTTTCCTCTAGCGAATGTTCCAAACTTTACTGGCGTTGAGTTTGAAAACATGATGAGAGCGTTGAGGGTTTTACTTGGAAGCAAAAGGGTTGGGGGACTTACTGTTGCTGAGGTTAATCCAGATCATGACCCTGGGCTGAAGATGGTTGACAAGTTGACATCTCACATTACTGAGATGTTAGCAACCAGAGAATAAGATTAGGCAGAATGAATATATCTCGTGTTGCAACTCAATCTTTACATATCCATGTATCTAGATATAACTATATATTCTTGAATTACATGATCAACGCTCACAAGGTGTAGTAGCGTTGACAAGACTGGCCTGAGGCCAGAGATTCACCAACCAGAACCAACGCCACCAAATTAGGAACGTCACGACTATGCCGGAATTCCGTTCCCCGACTATGGTTAAAGTTCTTATCCCCGCCCCTCTTTCTTTAAATCACGAATGCTTTGGAATCGGTTTTCCCATCTTCATACAGCCATTTAGAACGAATAATCACCATGGGAAATACCTACTCTCTATTCTTCCCTCCGAACCCTCGGTTCACCGAGGAGAACCTCACGTCCCAAAAAGGACGAGTGTTTATCGTCACCGGCGGCTACTCGGGTGTTGGCTTTGAACTGAGTCGCATGCTCTATCAAGCTGGCGGCTCCGTTTATATCGCGGGTAGATCTCAAGAGAGAGGATATTCAGCTATCCAGGAACTGAAACAGAAAAGCCCCGGCTCATCCGGAAGCCTTGCCTTTCTCAAGATAACCCTCGACGATTTAGATTCTGTCAAAGCAGCAGCAGAAGAATACTTGTCAAAAGAGTCAAGACTCGATGTTCTTTTTAATAACGCAGGAGTATCCAATCCTCCCGTGGGTTCAGTCTCAGCTCAAGGATATGAACTCAGCATGGCCACCAACGCCATCGGTCCATGGTATTTTACCCAGCTTCTCGTCCCTGTCCTGAAAGAAACTGCAAAGGGCCAGCCTCCAGCGTCAGTTCGAGTTACTTGGACTGCTTCCATTGTGACCGATCTCTCCGTTCCCAAGGGCGGAATCAGCATGCAAGAAGTCATCAACCCAACACGAGATCAACAAGCCAACTACACCAACTCAAAGACCGGAAACTGGTATCTTTCGAGCGTCCTAGCTGATGAAATTGGGTCACATGATGTTCTGAGCGTTTGCCTTAATCCTGGAAATCTTCACAGTAACCTCCTGCGTCACATGCCCTGGTGGGTTGAATATGTCGTTTCGCCACTTCTCTATCATTCCAAGTTCGGTGCTTATACCAACTTGTGGGCCGGTCTTTCACCTGATTTGCAAATTGAGGATGGAGGCAGATTTATTTTGCCTTGGGGACAGTTTCATCCGAGTCCTAGAACTGATTTGCTGGAGAACCTCAAGTCGAAGGAGGATGGGGGAACGGGAACTGCGGCCGAGTTTGCAGAGTATTGCAACAAGGTCATTGCGGATCACCAGTAATACTTTTCTCTCAAGTTCTTCAATAAACCTTATTTATGTATAGGATTGTTTTCATAACCACCGTACCCATTCCTTCTCATAAGTGGGCATCTACTGCTCAGTCTGCCCTGGCGTGAAACCAATTGCTCTGTTGAGGTCGTAAACATCCCAATAAAACGGCATAATACTCTTGATAACTCCAGCCTCCCGATCAACTTGAATAACTTGACACAAGGGGTACTTCAACTCCTCCCCAGTCTTGCGAACCCTCAATTGCAAATAACTGAGTGAAACAATTCGGTTGGATCCTTCGCTCTCGAATATTTCGGGTTTCTGAACGTCGACCTTGTCAAAATAGTCGGCCATGTCTTGAGCCCATTTCTGAAAGCCGTCGGGTCCAGTGTATTCGCCGGCGTAAGGTAACCCAGATGATTGTTTAAGGCGTACTTCGTGTGATAGAGTTGCTGCAATGCCACTGAAATCACGTTCTTCAGGTGGCGACGCCATATAAATGCGCTCGGCTTCATAAAATGACTCGAGGACTGAGCGGGCTGTGTGTTGTTTGGAAGATGCCATGATTAGGATGATTGCACTTGAGAGCAGCAATTCAGAGACGAGGTACAGAAGTGGTTGGTGATTTGCAGGTGACTAAAAATATGATACTGAGGTCTATTTATCTACTCGACGAATAGAATGCTGATTAATCGATACTAATTATTTATCTGAAGGATCATTGGGTTGCATGGCTGGATAAGAGATGCCGTCCATTATCTCCAAGGAGGTTACTCTAGGGACTTTTGGTGATGGTTACCAGAATTGGCAGCTGGGGGCCGGAGTTTTCGGACTACCCAAATTGGCTGACAATTAACCAAACTAAAGGATAGTCATGTCTATATGGAGTTATCTATTCATAAAGTTATAAATAAAGTCTCTCCCCCCGCAATTGAACATGCTTCTCGTCGTTCTTGGCAAGGCTTAATTAAACTAAACCTTGGTCAAGAATGAATGAAAACCAAGAAAAGACTCAATGGCCACGTGGAGCTAGAAAGTTAATGGGCCAAAGCAGGGTAGATCGTACCGGGCTTGGAAATCGAGGTCTAGCCCTGTATTTTGAATCGCTGTGCCTGGCGGTTTTTTGGTGTCAGTCAATGTTTTGGGGCGAAATGACTACATAATTCTAGAATGGCTCTAGATCCCAGTGACGCTGGGGCTGGGGCAAGTATGACGCAATAAGCACGATGTCATGGAGATGGAGGGGGAGCCGCCCAAATTTCTACCGCCACTACCTACCCCTACCTAAATCTCAACTACCTAATTCCATCGTTCACACGACATCAAAGATATGATATGACTTCTCATAATCCGCTAAAATGTCGAGCTCTGAAGAGCTACAACGCGAACGCGAAGTGCAGGGTTATTTCCAGAGCTGGCAGATAGCACAAGGTTCATCACTCAAGGTAGCCAAGAGTGTTGATAATATCAACGCGCCCTCTCACGTCAATGACGCACATGCGCCACAGCCTTCTTCCGACAAGGCTCTCTCCGCCTTTGCACAGTTGGCCGTTTTCCGCCTCAACGTGAAGCGTGCTATGGTATCGCTCATCGATTCTTCAAATCAGTATATTCTCGCCGAAGCTACACGTAACTTGCGACTGGGAACGTTTGAGGATGAGCCATGGGCGCAGAAGGCCGACGATACAAATAATCGCCCCAGGAAAGACAGCTACAAGAGTGATTTGTGGTGTAAGTATACTACTCTCCCTAAAACTCACAAATACTAACCAGACTTCTAGTAGGAACTTCGATCCTCTCTCGTCCAGAAGCCGTTTGCGAACACTGTCTTGACAATATATGCGTCGCTCGCGATCCCGACGGCCAGACTTACTCAGCTTCCGGTTTTATAGTTCCTGACTGTCGCCTCGATGATCGCTTCAAGTCGCGTGTATATGTTCAATCCGAACCAGGCGTGCGCTTCTATGCGGGAGTCCCCATCTTCTCACGCAAAGGGTACAAGGTCGGAACATATTCTGTCTCAGACGAACGACCGCGCGATGGATTGTCCATCGAGGATCTCAAGTTCATGCAAAGCGTTGCGCAAGCTGTGACGGAACACCTAGAATGGGCCCGCGATCGTGTCGACAGGTTCAAAGGTGAACGCATAGTGCGTGGGCTGGCAACCTTTATTGAGGGATGCTCAAGCGACGATCCCATCTTGCCAAAGAATGAGCAACCCCAAAGACCTCCCATCCAGCGCCCGCCGGGCATGACTATTACCGCAACAAGACGCTCTTCTTTGCACAATACGATGCGCAAGGTCGATCCCGATTCCAATCAAAGATCTCAAAAGGCCACATCTCCGCCTCGCAAACACAAGCCACAGACGGACGGGCTATCGAGGATGTACCACCGAGCGGCCGATAACTTACGATCTGCTATTTTAGCCGATGGTGTCGTTCTTTTCGGCGCAACAGCTTCCAATCTCCAACATATGACTCGAGCAGTTCAAGTTGAGCAAAGTCGTGGCACAAATTCAGAGGGCTTGCCCACACAAATCGCAACAGACCCCGATGGCTACAGTGCTGAGAGCTCAGATTCTGAAACATCACCACTGTCAAGGCCTTGTAAACTACTTGCCTACTCGTTAGCCGACAAGAGCAAGCCCTTGGACCTTGAGCAAGGCCCTTCCTTCTCTATCGGAACTCTTGAGAGATACTTCTCACTCTTCCCCAAAGGAAAGACGTTTAAGTTCACGGAAGAGGGTAAAGGGCTTTCTTCCGATGATGACAGCGCAAATGAAGGCGGCACTGCCAGCCCTGCTCCTGGTTGGAAGAACAAACGGCGTAGGGAAAAGATTGATCACAAAGAGCTTCTCAAAAAGATCCCCGGGGCCAAAGCTATTGTCTTTCTCCCATTATTCGACTACGTTGAGGATAAACTCGTTGGAGGATGTTTCCTCTGGACATCTGTCCCAGGCCGAATGATGACCTTGGACGAGGACTTGTCTTACTTACGAGCTTTCGGTAACAGCATTACAAGCCAAGTCGGACGCATAAACACAAGGAAGAACGAAGCTGCAAAGACTACCTTTATTGCCAGCATGAGTCACGAGTTGAGAAGCCCATTACATGGCATCTTGGGTGCTGCTGAGTTTCTCAAGGACGCAGTAACTGACTCTTACGAAGTCGGCCTTGTTAATTCTATCTCAACTTGCGGAAAGACACTCCTTGATACTTTGAACCACGTCCTCGACTTTAGCAAGATAAACAACCTGGGCAGTGGGCAAACGAGAAAGGGCGCAAAGCATAGCAAGATCATCAGCCTTTCTTCTGACTCAATGGAGAGTTTGAACATGACTGCGGCAGTTGACCTCTCAGTTCTTGTCGAAGAAGTTGTCGATGCCGTGGCTACTGGTCATAACTTCAAAAAGCTCCCTAATAAACGAGCGAGTCAAGGAGATGCAGTGGTGGATGGACCGAACAACCCAAGAATCCCTGGCCCAGGGAGCGAGCACCCTGTATCGATTCTATTGGACATCAATCCGCGGACATCATGGGTAGTCAAGACACAGCCTGGCGCACTTCGGAGAATTGTGATGAATTTGTTCGGCAATGCACTCAAGTACACCGCTCTAGGATTTGTACTGGTGAGTGTGAGGGCGCAAGAGATCAGCGACGACTCAAGACTAGATGTCCTGATTCGAGTAACCGATACCGGAAAAGGTATGTCCGATGACTTTCAACAGAATCGCATGTTTGTTCCTTTCAGCCAAGAAGACTCTTTCCAGCCTGGTACTGGTCTGGGATTAAGTATTGTCAAGCAAATTGTGGACTCGCTCGGAGGGACACTTGAGGTCAAGTCGGAGCAGGATAAGGGTACCGAAATTGAAGTCCGACTACGGCTCGAGCCAGTTCCCGAAGAGTCTTCCAAGCCGGAAGAGCCCATGCATTCCATGGTTGAACAACTTCGTGGAAGGTCTTTAGTGCTTCTGGAAGCAAGAGAGGATTTCCACTCAAAAACAATCACCCGGCAAGTCAAAGTACGCAATGAAACATTGATGGACATCTTCTCAAACTGGTTCAACATGAAGGCTGCTGGAGAAATAGACACGAACCCTTCCAAAGCCGACTTTTATCTGTATTGCGAACCGCCATCAGCCAAGACTCTCGAAAAGCGTTTCGCAGAGACAGCGACAGAAGGCGAGCGGAATAAGAAAACACCTATCATTATCATCAGCTTGAATGAAGAGGAGGCGGCCAAGGTAACGAGAACTCAGACTAAGGCTTTAGCCAGATTGTCAGACGTGGTCGAAGTTATTCCACAACCGTAAGTCGTCCGATTGAAAATGTTGTGCAGTGTCTAACTTGAACATAGATGTGGCCCCAGAAAACTCGCGCAGGTATTCAGTCGATGCTTGAAGAGAATCGGGGAGGTCAAGGAAGACGATGACAACAGAAACTTGGTCAGAAGTGCTCAAACGGATGGTGAAGCACCAGAAGAGCAGCCTACTCCGGACAGGGAGGATGCAGCAGAGCGGCTTAACTTCAAACTGCACCAAGAAAAGGACAACAAGCCCGACTGGACAGAAACCACTACCACAACACCACTTCCCCAGGACACTGGAGACTATTCTCGTTCTAAGAAAGACGGTCACAAATATGGCAATGGGAGTACCAAGGACAACAGCAAGAGGAAAGAGAAAGGCAACAAGTCGTCACAAGGTGAACAGAAACAAACGAAACCAGAGTTGCCAGCAAAGGCCCATGTGCTTCTCGTCGACGACAACAAGATCAACCTCAATCTCCTCACAATGTTCATGCAGAAATGCGGCTTCACATACGAAGAAGCTGAGAATGGAGAAGAAGCCGTCGAGACATTCAAGAAGTCCACAATCGGCAAAGCAGAACCTCCAGGGCCCGTCAAGAAACGGTTCGACTATATCCTGATGGATATAAGCATGCCTGTCATGAACGGAGTCGAGGCGACGAAGAGGATTCGCAAATTGGAAGCCGAGTACAAGGTCCCGCGGACGACGGTGTTTGCCCTGACGGGTTTGGCGAGCGCGGATGCAAGGCTTGATGCGATTTCAGCAGGTGTTGACATGTTTTTACCAAAGCCGGTCAAGTTTGCGGAGCTGAAGGAGATGCTTGAGAATAATTAGATGTATTTACGACTTATCTGACCTGTATCTTTACTTGTTTATGATAGATAATTAATAGAACTGAAACACGGCTTTAGCTTGGACAGAACCTCAAGACGGATGGGCAATTAGAAGATGACAAACTATTCACAACACAATCTGATGTCAGGGAACTCTGCCTTGAGAGTAAAAAACTCCCGTCAACTCTCTGATGCAGGACTGAGCCAGATGACGGTCTTCCACTGTAGAATCGTGATTGCGACCCAAGATCTCAACGAATCAACCAGCGTAATTGGTTTAGTGGTAAAATTCTCCGTTGCCATTCGAGCAGCGTCGGGGAGCCCTGGGTTCGATTCCCAGATTACGCATTGAAAAAGCACTCAGACGAGTGAAGCAATTCTTTTGCTGTTGTGCTCTCTTTTTGGTGATGTCGCGATAATATCTTGGTGTTGTGTATGGGTTGTTTGAGGAGAGAGGTTGAGGAAGGAGATGATCCTGGACCCTCTTGCCTCAATTGCCATAGGAACTCAAAGATCATTCATTTGCTTGGAAAGCAGGAGTGCGTACTCAAGGTTTCCTTTTTCTTTTTGCTACCCATTATCCTTGATTTCTTGGTGCAACTAAGCCGAGTACCTGAACTATGCGGTTAGTAGTGAAGCCAAGGTCCATAATGGGTGGAATTGTTTTTCAACCAAGTTCCTAAAGTCTGCACAACTTGCCAATATCATTCCGGTGCCAGAAGATACGTCAAGGGATCCAATAGCGCGACATAGTGAGAGTCCTGGGGATCTGAAGAGTCGGGATCGTCTCTTTGACCAAAAAGCTTTGACACGTTATGACTTGAACATGTACTCAATTAAGTCCTGAAGCATATTTCTATAGATCGGGCATCTGAGATACTTTGTTATACATCTCTCAAGATGCAAAGAACTTGAAGCCCAGCCAAACGTTGTATGCAAGCCAGTAGAAGAATCTACAAAGATAGGTACCTACAGTGAAGCAAGTCTGTTAATTCTCTTTGCAACGTACGATTGGAAGATATTTTTGTTCTATTCCTATTCCTATTCGGGTTGTTGTTAATCTGGTTTCTTCTGTGATTCGAAGATATTAGATCAGTTGTTACTGCTCTACAGGTGGCAGGCAGGTGCCTGCGACTTACTTACCTCAAAAGAAGGAACGACACCAAATCGCGTCACCTCGTCAATTCCAACTCCAGCCATCTCCAACTAAACATCCTCCCTTTATTGCCTCGTCACTCTCCCGTTCTCTCAGTCGTTCCTTTTTCCTTTGTTTTTACAACTCGCCATCACTTAGCTCACATTCACACTCACTTGCAACTCTTGACCTCTCGAGAGGTTCACGACCCTGTTTCATTTGTTTCTTTTCGTTTCCAACTTACCATTTCACAGATAATCTTGCACTCTTGGACAAACAACATGTCTCTCCCAGGCTTGGATCAGTCCGTCCCACCCACAGTTCATGTGGAAACAATGAATCCCGCTCGGGCTCAGATGCTCGCCGAGGCCGCCCAAGAACTGGCTCAACCTGCTCCTGATTTCCTCAAGATTGAGGAGACTGCGCTTATCATCACTGGCGCTAACCGCAGTGCCTTGGGCGATCCCTCTTTGCGTGCCTCCCGAGGCCCATCACAGAAACCTGATGCCTCGGGAGTATCATCTGTCTCCAACCGAGCCCCGGGTTTTCCAAGCTTGAGAGAGACCAAGTCACCCAGCATTGCCGTTCCGGAGAAACGACCCTACACCGATGATACGATCAATGAGGCAAATATAAAAAAAGAGAAGAGACGACGCCTTATCGGTGCTCACAAGAACTACTCTTTCTACACAGATGTTCAATCACTCGGTCGTGGTATGCAACGAGAGAGACAGCTGGCTCTGACCACCAAGCATTTACTGATACATTCGTAGCCCCTATTCCCAACGCAAACACCGAGTACCTTATTTCACTCCTTCAAAATCGAACTTTGACCCTTTTCTTGCAGCCTGCTGCCAACAAGAAAGCACCCGGAGGTGGTGGTGGCAGGCCCAAGTCATATAACTTCCGTATCTCCCAAGCTGGAATGATCCAACACGAAAAGCTGTCGACGTTGGCCTATACACGAGCTTTTCCTCTGTCTATTCATGATCAAGACATCTCAGCTACAGAGGGAGCTATCACACGCACTGTGATTGGTGAATTGCTCGAGGATGTCTGGCCCAGATTGACCAAAGGCGAGAAATACATGTACGCCCGGCAGCTGCGTAACCTTCTGCAAAAGATGCGACGTGAGAGCAAGGCTGGGCCAGAGGGGCACCTCGGGTCAATCGATTCAGGGCCATATAGCTTGTTACAAGACAAGCATCCCGACCACACATACTACGCCATCCGCACAAACCCCACTCAGCAGCAGTTCATGGCACTCCTCATGTCAACTATGTATGATTCTGTGCCGAGACCAGTGGCTCAAGCTCTGATCACACGTTTCCGCACTGATTATCCCTCAGTACTCACGCATGGAGCCCTGTGCCCCAGGAACATAGTTGTCTCTAACAACACAATCAGCTGGATCCTTGGTTGGGATTGTGCGGGACATTATCCAATCTGGTGGGAGTATGTGCGTTTCTTCGAAGCAAGAACTTCCCCTACCAACAGCGACTGGTACGACTACGCATCTGAGATCTTCCAGGATGAATTCCCGGTCGAGCTGGCGGCCTACCAGGGTTTGGCCAGATGCCAACAGCCTTGATCCTTTGAGACTGAGGAACAGGGCGAGAGGATACTGGCAGCTCTGTGTGAGGACGGACTTCTTCTCCCATGCCACTGCATGTCGTGCTGCAGAGAAGCTCTTTCAGTATTTTCAGTTACCCTTCCAATTGTTTTAATATGACCGACACTCAACTTGGTCTCAGCCCATGGGTCAAAGGCGGATCGAAACATGAGCATCTTGGAGCACTGTTTTGGACGTCATTGGAAGCGCGGGACTATGTGGGGTGAATCAGGTGTTGTATGGTCAATTGGGGCTCTATGTGTATTTACTCTTTACGGATTCTTTTATTGAACCTCGAAGTCCTATACACTCGGTATCTTGACAAACAAACAGATGACGCTGGTCATGGTCAATGGAACATGGACCAGGTGGCGTACAAGTCAATCGCTATTTTACCTCCTCTACTTCTTCGTGCTTTACAGCTCAGCTAACAGGAACAGATTTAGTTCTCGAATCGCTTGGCAACAGTTCCCCAGTTGACGACATCCCAGATGGCACTGAAGTACTCAGCCTTGCGGTTCTGGTACTGGAGGTAGTAGGCGTGCTCCCAGGCGTCAATACCGAGGAGGGGCTCAAGGTTGCCAGTAACGGGGTCCTGGTTGGCTCGGGTGACGACGGAGAGAGTACCAGAGTTCTTGTCCTTGACGAGCCAGGCCCAGCCGGAGCCCTGGATACCAGCGAGAGAAGCGTTGGTCTGCTTCTTGAAGGCGTCGAAGGAGCCAAAGTCCTCGTTGATGGCGGTCATGAGCTTACCCTCGGGCTCACCACCACCGCCCTTGCCGTTGGGAGCAAGGTTCTCCCAGAAGAGAGAGTGGTTAACATGGCCACCACCGTGGAAGTTGATGAGAGGAGCCTGAGCGGCGGCAGCCTTGGCATCGCCCTTGTGAGTAGCCTCGGCGAGGGCGTCGGTAGCGTTGTTGAAGCCGGTGACGTAGGTCTGGTGGTGCTTGGAGTGGTGAAGCTCCATGATCTGACCGGAGATGTAGGGCTCAAGAGCACCATAGTCGTCTAGGTATTGTTAGCTTTGAAGCTGAAGATTGGGGGCGTTGGTCGTTACAGGGAAGGTCGGGGAGGGTGGCCTTGTTGCGGACGAAGCTGGTGGTAGCCATGGCAGCGAGAGGGGTTGAGCGGGCGCGCAGGCCGGCGCGAAGAGCGGGAGTTGAACGGAGGAGAGAGGAAGCCATGATTGAAGCTATTCTGAAGGGAGTGTTTGTTAGCAATTGAGTTAATTGATTAGAATTAAAAAATAATAAGAACAGTGGTAAAGTAAATTGCTGACTCAAAGTCAATTGGGAAGAGACAGATACTTACCAAGTAATTCAAGTAAAGTAAATTGAACTTGTGATGAGCTGAATTGACGATGATGTCAAAAAAGTTGAAGAGAGTTGAGGAGGGGAGGGGCTTGGTTCGTTAAAGAGCTGATCGGGACGGCAATGTCGGGTCTGGAGCTTGGATCAATCTGTCGTCATATTTCAAAGAGCTTGAATTTTGAGGCTTGGCTGTGGCTGGTGAAAGATAAATGTGGCTGTTACATCTGGACTGTATCATTGAGATGTTCGAGTTAATTACAGCATGTTCTAAAGATCATTTGATTAGAGGATATAACTAAAGATACTATTCATTGTTTTCCCATGTCTTGTTTCTTCATATTCGAAAGACTCTTTTGTGGCGTAGAGGACACTATGAGTTCAACCAACATCATCACCACCTTCAAATCATGAACTTCAACAATTACTCAGCTCGGTCTTCTTCGAATGACCGAACAGCGAGATAACTCACATATGATCTGTTCTGTTCTTCTATGTCTAAACCAATAACCCGAATATCCTACCCTCAATCCCCCATTTCTCCGAGATCGCCGATCTCGGCAGTGAGTTGCGAGTGACGCAAAAAGAGGAACCTCGCAAAGTTACCGATTCTAGCGGGTCATGCAATATTAGCTGTGGAATCATTTTTGTAGACTCCTAATTCTGGACAAATAGACGAGGAGCTGTTGGCTATTCTCAAGGTACCTATTTGATCTGATGTTTAGGGTAGTCAAGTTGAAGATTATGTCATCGTCGCGTATGGTCAACATTTCGAAATCCACTCTACGCGTCTCACTTGGAGCATACACCGAAAAGTTGAGAAAAGTTCGGAGTAAAGATGTCGTACTACGACGTTGACGCCATCCTCACGGATGCAGAGGTATTACAACTCTCTACCATCCATGCTCATTACAGAGACTGACATTAGTATAGAAAGTCCCCTGCGAATTCGAAATCGACGTCCCATACCTCGGCCA
>JAALXK010000149.1:0-47365 GCA_012977745.1 Fusarium anguioides | reverse complement strand
TCTTAATACTTGGCATTGGCGGTGTATATTCTAATTAGAGCAAGATACTTAATAACAATAATATCTATTTATGTATGAGCATTTTATATTTTATAGTCCTAAAAAAAAAAACTATTATTGATAGATGCCTATTTAAAATTAAATACATATGTATATTTATAACCAGTTATACAGAATGCTTTTTATATATTATGTTAAGTGTTTATATATAGCCGCGTTATTTAAGAAGATAAAAGAAACAAAAAAGGACTAATGACTTCTTGTGTTCCGCATCACTGTGACGACCGACACACCTACCTACCCGTGAAAGATGTCAAGAAAAAAAATGAATTCTCCGGTACAGGGAATCGAACCCTGGGCTCCGCGGAACTGATCTCTCAAGTTATGAGAGCGCGAAATGTTAGCCACTACACCATACCGGATCCTAAATTATAGAATCTCAGTTTTCTATTGGTCAACAAGTCCAATACGCAGATACCGGGCGGCTCCGCTGGTTTAGATCCGGTGAAAGCCGTCGATTTTAGGCGGGGGCTTCTCTCTCGCTTCGCGTTGTCTCGCATATCTCTTCAAAGATGACCGACAAAAGACCAATTGAGAGTCAGGAAAACCCATCAGGGCCCCCCGCCGAGAGTGAACCCACCAAGAAGAGACGTCGTCGAATTCTTTCATGCGATGCGTGCAGGCGGCTTAAATGCCGATGCGACTTATCATATGATTCAAACACGTGCTCAAGATGTCGGAACCTGAGAATACCTTGCTTGAAAAGCGATGATCAAACGCCATATGTAACACAAGAGCCGAATCAGCAGCAAGATCTCATTAAGAGGTGAATTGAGAGTCCTCTTCCTTGTTTCATAGTCCTAACTTTGAATAGTCTCCACCAGAAGGTCCTGTATCTTGAAAGTTCTATGCAAGATGTAAGAGCCCAACTTGCAAGACTTCAACCACAGCGTGAATCCATCCAGCAGTATGGAGACCAAGCAACTATTTCTCCAGCAACAACCACCAATGACCGCGTACTGGTCGACGAAATCGAACCTGCTGACCAGCATGTTCATGCCGCGCCCGCAGAAGTGATACGTCGAGTTGCCTCTCAAGTAACTGGGGATTTTAGAAGATCTTTCTTCACCAAAGATGATCTTGTATCGATGGGAATGTTGAGCGCTACAACTGCCAACAATCTAATCAAAGGGTAAGAAATCTCGTCTGTTTCTCGATTTTGACTCTTAACAACAAGAAGGTTTATTAAACGACGACGACATGTCCTTCTCATTAATAATGAGAGTGACTTGGTGTCAAGAGGGACTCTCATCCAGACCTCGCCGTTTCTGCACGCTGTATGCTGCACACATGAGATGCGATACACCCATATGGGCCAAACAGATGCTATGAAACACAAACAAGTATACGAGCATACTCGAAATTTGCTTGGCCAAGTAGTGCTGGGAACCCCGTTGCATCTAGAAGAGATCACTGGCATTCTTATCTTTTCTCTTTTTGCCGGGTCACCTTCAGTAAGACTTCTTCTACTCTCAACACAAAACTCTGCTAACAGACGTGCATTGTGAGGCTGAATACGTCGATAGCTGGCTATTGTCGGGGATTTGCTCACAACAAGCAATGCTGTGTATCCAGTTCTCTGATATCATACAACGCACCAATGCAGGGACTTCAACAATGCTAGACTTAAGATCAATGAGATTGTGGTGCCATGTTTGTCTTGTCCATCTACAGTAAGTTAGCTCAATGCTCCTTCCTACTGTAGTAAAGTTCCCATACTAACAACTTTTCGAAGTTGGTCAGCCACTACGGGGAGACCATCTATACTACCAGGTTCATATTTGAGCCAGTGTAGAAATCTTCTCAACTTTGAACAGTCGACAATACGAGACGCGATGCTGCTGGCGGAGGTCTCGTTGTATTGTACACTCCAGCAAGATGACTGTGAAAAGCCTACTTTCGCAAATGATGGGTATAGTTCAAAGTTTGAGGCCTGGAAGCAGAAATGGGGATATCTTCTCGGTAAGAAGGGTAATCGAATTTTATCTACAAGTTTCTAATGGTTATCAGAACTACCCACAGGCTTGATACTGAACCTCAGTTACCGTATCGCCAATGTAATATTGGCCAAGCGATCACTCGACAGAATTGAATCAGACGCCTTGAATACCGGTGCATCCATTTCTCCACAGACATCCCACGGATCTACATCACATCTTCAGGATCCTTCGATAAAGTCACTACAAGATCACGTTTACGAGCTCAGCTTCCGAGTCACACAAGCCTTTGTAGCAATCCCAAGCACAAGCTCTGGAGATCTACCCGAGTTTCATTCCCTTTGTGTTGGCTACTCCATGCTTATCCTGTGCCAATACGATGAACTACCACCCTCGATACCCAAAAACGAGCTTTCAACCGCTTTGCAGGAGATTAAACGTCGCTGCAGTGAATCGAATACGTATAATGTCGCGGTTCGTTTCAGCGTTGAGAGGGCCTGGGAGAGATTCAGGAGCGATGGAGGCGTCGGAACAGATGCTGTGAGTCAAGAGGCTCAGTTTACTAGTGGTGCTAACAAGATTGGTCAGAACTTTGGAAATGGAGGTCAAGTTGGAGGTGATTTGGATTTCTTTTTCAATGGTGGATACTTGGATCTGTTTGATATTGACAACTTTCTTATGTAGTTTGTAGTTGTAGAGCCATGTATGAGGCCAAGCCTTTCTGAAATCCTGCTTTAACACCCTGCTTAATGACCTATGTTCAGACCACTCACAGCAGAGTGCTCGAGTTTGCATTTGTAGCAGCCCGACAACAATCTTTCAGCCTCTTGAGCTGGTCCACAGTTCTAACAAGCTCACAACGCAGATCATGTTCCCATCGTCTCGTCTCGAGAGGCACATGAGCCTTCTCTTCCACTTCCAGGAGAGATCTAACCTGTTGGTCGATGATGCGACACATTCTCTCAGTTCTGTCTCCCTCGTACATCTTTTCCCCGCCAATATCCTCTTTCAAATGATCAGATGGCCTCAAGACCCTGTGGAACATATTCCAAAATGATGAAGAAGGATCGATAATAAGTCTTTCTCTGGCTTGGTAACAGTACATAGTATCAAAAGACACTTGACGCAGCAAGTCAAACTTGCTTAGTTGATCTATTCTCTTGCAGAATATGTACGCCACGACGAGCCACCGGCCGGTGAGGCAGTCTGAATTACCAGACAGCTCAGAGAAGATCTCACGACGACTGTATCTGCGCAACTCTCTACAGAACAGTCTATCATGCTTGACATAGTCCTTTGGCAAAGATGCCGGAAACTCTTTCCATGACTTAATATCACCATCTTGAAATTCAGTCTCCAGATCAAGAGCCATGAATCGAAGGCTTACAAGCCAAGGAGAGTGAGATTGCAGCTCCGCCGGATGATATCTTGGAGGAGCATGCCAGGTATCGATCACCCAGTTGAAGTTACGCTTCTTAGGCGCTGCAAAGCAAGTCGTCGGTGAAGATGACGGCAGCTTGAAATGCTTGATGCTATTAAGCAAATGACGGATCTTCTCACGTCTGTTTTTGCGCTTGACCCTATGGGCAAGATATTGGTTGTCGTCCTCATCTTCATAATCGCGCGTAGCAAATTTCCTTGAGGGGCGTCTTTTGGACTTCGGGCTCATAGCGAAGCCTGTAGGAACGTAGGAAGTCGACATGATTGCGATTCTTTTTAACTCTAGTGCGTCACTAGGGGAAAAACAGTGAACCACGATGACATGTTGGATGGTATGAGTGATGGTGTGAAGGATAAGAGTTGGGGCGAGAAATTGAGAAGAGTAGAAGATGGCTCCATGATATATAGAAATAGTTTTAGAAGCCTTGAGCGAATTTACCAAAGTCTGTCGTACTTCATAAAGTATCACTTAACCAATTGCGACTAGGAAGCCTGGCTTTCGCCACAAGCCTCACTTCAACTTGTTGCGCGAATATCGTTATCGACTTTGTTTTTCTACTCTTTTTGTTGCCCTTATCAGTCCAAGATCGGTCAAGGTCAAGGTAAAGAAAACTATGTCTGATACTAACTTTAGCTATATTAGTTATAGGTTTCTTCAAAACTTAGACATCTTCTCAAGTTTAAGGACGAACCTTGCTTACTACTGCTTAAATAGTAATCTGGGGACATGATAAAATGCTGAAGATGTGTACTTCCAATTCAAAAAAATAACAAGGCCATCAATCTCAGATCCCCAAGATAAATATAAATACAGGTTAACAAAGGACAACCAATGCATTCGCCTGTTAATCACTACATTTAACCATTCTAGCCTGTAGCAGTGACTTGAGGTGGCCAAACTTAAAAAAGCAAATATTATTATAACGATATATAGCGTCTTCTCTTGACAGTAGAAAAAATTATAGTTCAACACTTGATCCCTGCCCAAGTTGTCAATTTTTCTTGGCAACATGATGACAGTGGATTGGCTAAGTGGCGGAAGTGAGGACATTCACACCTTATACGTGCACTCAAAATATGTGCAAGTGCAGATGAGAAGCTAAAAATATCAAAAACTTATTGATTCGCGTAATATTCTTCCTGAACCTGAATAAATAGAAAGGCCATTCGCTACGGACAGAGCCCCTTTTCTTCATCAAGGTCCAACATATGCTTCGACCCTCGACTACATGCACGCACATCCATATACACACCAATAAAGATCAGACAATATGGAGATCATAAGTTGCTTACTGCTTCTGCCTTTTGAGCTGAGTTTTCCCCTCATTAGCAACATTCTGACCGTCCAGATGACGTCTTGGAACCTCGCAGGCTCAAGATCCTGGTAGACTCAAAATATTTTGGCAGTATCTGGCTCAGGCTACATTACACCTGGAAGGATCAGAATGGCCGCGTGCACCGCGCTTTTGGTGCCGTCAAGGATATGGGGGACACAATTATTAGTCGTCTTACCTTAACGACAAAGATTCACGAAATAATTGTGATTTTTCGCGCCCCAAGGCGAGGCTATTTTGTTGGAGCGTTCATGATGATGTTGGCAAAGATGCATAATGTCTACTGTTTCACCGGGGCCGCGTCGAGAAGGTGCAGGAAGACTCAGCGAGAATACGAAGACTTGGGTTCCATCACCATCAAGTTCACCACTGAAAGCGTAGCACTGAAAGCGTACCACAAGGCCAGTCTCCGAAGGAAGTAACGAACTTTTGGGAATGGCAGGCGTCTGAGATTCTGCAGGATTCTCTGAGGAAGTATATGAAAAACGCTGGAAAGATGCCTTACTTTTACGAATACTTCCTCATTTCCCCAGTATTCAGACTCCCGGTTGTGCCTAATATCGAGTACAACACATGACCACAAAACCACGTCCATCGTGAATATCAACTTCCAGACCCTGGATCTGTTACCTATTGGACACGAAGGGTTTTTGAAGAACGACTCCCTGATCTTCAAATGCATATCACGAAATATGCTGCTCATCACTTGGGTACCTGGGGTGACGGAATGTCCATAGGCGCAAGTGAAAGCGGATCCAGAGATCGTGCATGGCCAGAATGGATTGCCTGGAGGCATATTAATTACGATCCGACAAGTTTGTTGTGCAGGTATCAGTTCCTGCTGGATAACTTGACTGGCCCAGTTGGAGGCTGCCTGGATATATTGCGCTTGCATTGTTTCAAGACTATGGATGGCCCGTATTTTAACTTTTTTGCCCTCTTTGAAAATACTGCCAGAAGGAATAATAGTGGAAATTTTGGCGCGTCGAGCGGGATTAACCATCGTCTGAGAAAAATATTTGATCCTTGCGCAACAGAATATATCCTCAGTCTGCGACAAACTTGTCATCACCTTCGTGCAGTATCCTGGGCTACTAATTCTCCCTACTTAGCCTCTAAGTCTTATTCCCCCTCTAGATGGCTGGATTATTATCCTGATGGTATTCGATACTACTGGAATAATCAGAATCTTGTTGAGTGGTGTTTTAGATGGGAAGCAAAGAAGGGTCGATGCCGAATGCCCTTTGAGTGGAATGGAGATCGGGTGGAACGGCTGACCAGGAGATGGGAATGCATGGGATGTTGCCAAGACTCGGTATATTATATGAGCGAGCTTGCATAGCCATATGAAAGAAGGCGTCTAAGAGTGTTGAGTGCCCTGAACAAGATTTATGATATGCTATGGCAGAGCCGACCGGTGGTGATGCGGCGAGAATGCACCCGGACATTCAAGCAAGAGGATGATGACTGCAAATGCAGCTACCTGATGCTGGCTCAAGAGTATAGACGTTGGAGCATGAAGTCGCCTTCCAAGGCTATCTCTGAAGAAATAAAGGAGTTTGCGGCTATATGTTTGGAATATTCAACTGAAGCTCTACAAAGCCCATGTTGGTCGATCTTTAGGAGTACTGCCTATCTAGAAAAGTCTAAGGTAATGGTATGTAAGAACAGAGAGTACTTATGCTTGCTCTAAGATTATGTAAATTAGACTACCTAAGATATTATTACTAGGTACACGACTGTCTGCGTCTCTAAGTTGGCACCTACTAGAGGAGGACCCAGGTAACACCGCGAGGAGGTCATAGAGTCCGGCTTCGTTACCCATAAGTATATTGGCAAAAGTCCTAAATAGGACATCAAATCGTACAAAAAGAAACCCCTAATGGGATATCAAAGCGTGCAAAGAAAAACCCAATCGGATATAAAATCGCTGCTGAAACCCCAAAATAAGATATCACCTGACCATAATCGCTGGATAAAGTAAAAGAATACAAATAAAAACGAGCGTCAAAGCAACGCAAAAGGGGGCAGAAACAGGGGTGAGTTTACCTGGCAACCCTGGATCACCTTGCCTCTGCAGCTTACACTGCTAAGGCTGTGACTTTCTAGCTTTGATCAGAGTCGTGCTGTGTTTCGTAATCTCTTTGAGGACGCCGGACGCCTCGCGGAAAGAGAGAGCGGCTGATTCGAAAGAGTCATCAGGGTGGAGGAAGATGAGGCGCCCGCTTTTAAGAAGCTTTGGCCTTGTGTATCCCTATGAGTCAAGTTCTCATCAACTACCTACACCAAGTCCACCCAAGGTATGGAAGAATCAATGTTGGGTAAATCAAGAACTTAAAGGCGATTTATGGTTCAGAATGAAGATTTGATCCTTGAGTAGTGCGATGGTTATGTGCTGGCCCCAATGCCCGAGTCGAAGCCTTCAACGAGGTCAAAATTAATTTTCTCACCCTCTTCGTGACTCGTGTTATCTACCACTAGGTGCCCAAATCTGATCTTGTACACTTGTCCAATCTCTCCAAAACTCGGTAAAAAGTAAACTCATTTACCAAACTTAGCAGCAACCGCATCATACTCCTTCTTGGTAAGGGGCGTCACGCTACCATGCTTCAGACCCTTGGGGAAGTTAGGAAAGTTTGACCTTTCCCATCTCGGTGAAAGGATGTTCGAAGTCTGGAAGGGAATATATTGGGTATAGTCATCAAGAAAAAGGTGATACAGCCCGGGGGTTTGAAGATCCGCAAAAGCACCTGGGCCTTCGAGAGGTGACTCAGGTCGGACATAGCCAGGAACGCGACTCCAGGTTCCGAAGAGACCTGTGGTTGTGGTCTCCTGGTACACTTTGTCGACAGTCACATTCTTCAGGAAGCGACTGAAATGTCCTGGCTTACCCAGATACAAGAACTCCTGATCGATGAGACCAGTGCCTTTGGGAGCATGATAGTCCTCTGGAGCGCTGAACTTGACAAAATCTCTGGTAGTCGCGTAGCGAATACGATCAAGAGTTGGGGTGCCTTTGTGTTCAAGATCAGAAGCTTGGTAGTGTTTGGAAGCCCAAAACACATAATATTGCTTAGTAGGGTCATCCCAAACAACAGAAGGCGCCCAAGCCATGCCCGCAGTGTCAGACTCAACGCTGTTGGAAGTCAGTAAGATCATGTAGGCCTGTAAATCTTCTGCTTCCTTACATTCGAAGTGAAGGCTTTGACCAATTGACAAGATCCTTTGAGGACCAGACAACAAGACCTCGGCTGCCATTCCGTGTCGCTAAGTCCCAAGTGAAATCAGGAGCATTTATATCTAGATCTATCGTAATTTGTGAGTGACACTCCATAGAGACATAGGGACGACATACCAGTAGCAATGATGAAGTACTCAGAACGAGCAGTGTTTGTTGTGAGAAAGATATCTCTTACACCCTTTGTTCCCACGTCGGAGGTTAGAACAGGCTTGCCGCCGTTCAAAAACTTGAAACTTGACGCCGAATTTGCATTTGACAGATGCCATTGGACTTCAGGAGTTGGGTCACTGAATGTTGAGATGAGATATCCGACGTATTCATGTTGATGAACGCTTAGATCATTGGTAGGAGTAGCTTTAGCAAGCGAGGCCGAAAGGGCCATTGTCAAGAGTGTGGAGAATCGCATTGCAGCTTATCAAGAAGTTGATCTAGAGGTTTGATCAACTTCTGGGAGTAGTTGGGGCTAAGATGACCTTATAAATGTCGCGACATAGCTTGTTGCCAGCATAGTTGAGATAACCTCACGTAGATCACCCGCACATTCATCAGATCCGTGCAAATCATGTTCTAGACTCAGAATTTCCCCTCATTGAGCATTCAGTCTTTGGCGTTCCAAGTGTCGATCTCTCAACCCAGGTTCAGATACCCATGTTGCTGCTGAAGCGCTCCAGTGAACGGGCAGCGGATAACTGAATGAGGGGAAGACGCAAAATCCCGGGCACATATGATGAATATGGCAGATAAAACAATTCTGAGATATAAGCGCTCGAGTTGAACTGTAACATGATCGCTTCGTTTATGGACGTCGAATAACTTCAGCTCTGCTGAAGCTGAACCTCGTCCCAGGCACAAACATGAACGACTAAGCTATGTAGACATGTTGTACTGGACTTGGGTACCGTATCAAACGTTCATCGTCATACTAAACATGTAAGTCAATCTCCATATGCACTGAGAGCCAAGCAATGTTGTAGGTGAAGGCTACCGGAGCCGGAGGCTAAGTAACCAATAGCAGGCTATTAGAGGAAATGACAACTATGTAGTTAATAGAAGAGGTAAATAGATACCCAGTAGTTTCCATGGTGCTTGGATACTAAAGCCAGTTTGATTGGCTGGGCAATAATACCTGGAGGTAAGCCGCCTGGATTGCGCGATGGAGTCACGCTGGAGTCGTCGGTTGTCGGTGGATGCAAAATGTCTCATTTTTCTCCACGGCACATCAAGATCAGTGCTTGAGACCGACTTGCTAGTAAACAAGTGTAAATATTATGTAAATCCTCTTTTTGCCATAGCACTTTTCTGTTCTATCATTATCTTGAACGGTTCTCGGCGGTATCGCGAATACAGTGTATCACAGTGTTCACCACACGCATTTCCACTTCGAGGAAAGCGTCAATTGCGTGATTGCATGCGAGCTCGATGTGGAAGATGAGGAAACGGCGAGCATTAATTACAGCGAGCCAGTCGGCTGACTTTTCTTCTTTCATCTCATTATTCACTCTTTGCACGTCTTCATATTGAATGCGGGTCTTGTTTGATCAAACCGGTTTATTATGCCAACATCGAAGTGCCTGCTGTTCATATCTGCTACTCGAAGACCAACTTCAATCCAACCTCTTGCTATTACCTTCATAAAACAATTTGGGAATCCACATCAAAGGAGCGCTTTCTAATACATGCAGCGCCAATCACAAAAAGGTCATTTATCATCAAGGTTGTGGCTCTCCAAGCCCTGTTCCCTTCAACTATTCCTTCAACAGTCGGCCATACGCGGAGTAGTAATGGCAACCCGGGACATGACTTCTTCGCCCAGTCTTCTCATCAAAGATATGGCATCCTTTCTTGGCTACGTTGGGAGGGGTGTATACTGCAAAGTTGCAGGTTAGTTACTGCGACAAGTGTCGTGGGCTGAGGGGAGACCTACGGTGAAGGGATACAGCGAAGTCGCTACCTCTGTTAGACACGCGATGAAGTCCAAGTTCGTCTGCCATATATGCAACGGAGTTCTCTTTATATGTTCTTTCTCCGATGACCTTCATCGGTTTCTCTTCTTCGCTCTCGTCTGGGAATGCGTATCGAGTTTCCGTCAGATTTCCCTTCAGGATCTTCATCAGGCAATGAGCCTTGCCATGATCGTGGATAGGCGACCCCTTTCCAGGAGACCACACAAGGACAAGCTATAAGGTATCAGCACAGTTGGGATGGATCAAGAGCTGGAGCAACATACCAGATTGCTTTTACCATTGCCTTCATCGACGAGATTACGCGTATAGCCCCTGCTACGGTCGCCGAACGCATAACGTGTCCACATGTTCTCGGCGCAGTCATAACCTTCCATCAGTTGTTGGAGGAAGCCAACGTCAACATCATCTGAAGTCAGACCCGATGATGGACCAAGAGCATCCTTGAGTCGCACCACGAGTTCATCGAAACGATTCTGTTGACAAGGACCCACGTTGGGGATGATGTTATGGCTAACGCTCAGAGCAGAAGGGTTGGAGAAGATGCTGATAGCCATGATTGCTATGCTGTTGTTGATGATATCGATGTTCTATGACTTGAACTTAAGTTATCTGAGAAGAGAACAACACGATTCTGGAACAAGGGGCGGGGTCAACAATGCGTGGACATCTTCATTATTACTGTCGGTCAGCCCCGGCTCTGACAAGCCCGGCAGATAGTGTCACCGACATCTTGCTGTGGGTCGCGTATTGCAATCGACATCATATCGTGGGCGGCACAGACAGCTTGAGTCGCCGAACGACAACAGCACTGGTCCTGTGAACCGATTTGGAGGTCCTGGTTGGATGCAACGACGCTAACGGTGCCCAGACTTATCAAGGTATCTTGCGGTATACGACTTGAGTACCGAACTCCTTTGTTGAGCAAACTAAGGCAGTGGCTCTTATGAAGGATTCGAGGGTTACGACAAAGGAATCATTGACAGTTGAGCTGCTTTGAAAGTGTTAGTGGGGTTTCCATTGATAAGGCAGTTTATCCGCAAGATGGCATTTCTTCTTTTGTTCTTTCTCGGGGACTCAAATGTGATACCCGCTATCGCCGACCTGAGTTGTGGATCCCATTATGCAATTCTTGGGGCGGGATGCTAGGCCGGTTATCGGTGATGGATGAGCAATTCAATGTCGCCACAGCTATAACGGCTGGTTCAATGTTGAAAAAAAAGCCTGCAAACTTCTTGCGCATCAGCTTATTCTCATTCCAAATTAATTTTATTCCAAGATACCTCGTCAGATTCCATTCGGCATCATATATAAAGTCTCAATTTGTACAACATAACATCTGGGGCCTCAAGCTCATTCTGATTGGACCGCTGAAGGAACGTCTAAAATTTTAGCTTCCGGTCGTCACTTCGATCAGCAGCTCACGTCACATCGCATCTGACCCTGGGACCTAGCCTCTGGACTCACAATCAATATGTCTGACTGTGCCACTTCAACTTCAAATGGTGCGGCCTGTAACGGCTCTACGCCAAAGCCATGCCAATCAACTCTGCCGTGTAAGGAAAATACCGGTTGGAGAAGACTTGTGCGAAATTTCACACCATCGTAGGTCTCTGATTGATCTTCAGAAGTGTTCACCATTAACATGATCTAATAGCTGGTTCGCTGTCTGCATGGGAACAGGAATTGTCTCGATCCTGTTACACAACTTCCCCTATCATGCCATTTGGCTTGAGTACATATCCTATGTATTCTTTGTTCTCAACATCATACTATTCACAGTTTTCCTCGGGATAAGTATCACGCGTTATACCCTTTATCCTGAAATATGGGGGGCAATGATATCACATCCTGGCCAAAGCCTCTTTCTCGGCTGTATGCCTATGGCCTTTGCAAGTGAGCAATATATCCACAGGTACGCTGAGTGAATGCTGACTTTGGGTAGCTATCATCAACATGATGGTGTTCTGCTGTAAGCAATGGGGTGAATGGGTAATTTATCTGGCGTGGGCTTTTTGGTGGGTCGACGTTTTGCTCTCGATTGCGACTTGCATTACAATGCCCTTTATCGTGATGCACCGTCACCGCCCCGGTCTCGAGAATATCACAGCTGCGCTCCTTTTGCCTATTGTTCCAGCAGTAGTTGCTTCTGCGACTGGAGGAGTGGTGGCGGAAGTTCTTCCAAACTATCACCAAGCGCTTACGACCTTAGTGGCCTCGTATGTCATATGGGGCATTGGCGAGCTTTGTGCGGCTTGTGTATTGGCGTTGTACTTCCATCGTCTCACAGTTCACTCACTCCCACCCAAGGAAGTGATTGTATCTGCCATGCTCCCCATAGGGCCGCTTGGGCAGGGAGGATTTGCCATACAACAGCTCGGCAAAGTTGCTATGCAAGTTATTCCAGAGACCAATGCTTTTGGCGAGGTTGCCGTGCGGGCTGGTGAGACGCTCTATGTCCTTGGCGTCTTCCTTGCTCTCATCATGTATGGCTTTGGCCTGGTCTGGCTGGCATTTGCTGTCATTAGCATAGCCACAAAATCTCCTTCATTCAGTATTGGATATTGGGGATTCACCTTTCCGATTGGAGTGCTGGCAACATGCTCAAGCTTACTAGCCGAAAACCTTGATAGTGACTTCTTCAAGGTTTCCACAGCGGTATGAGAACCTGCCATTGTTTGAAAAGGCATGTGCACTAACTTGGTAATAGATGATCTCTACCTCAGTAGTCTTGCTTTGGGTATTCGTCGCGAGCCGCACGGCGAAACTCGCAGTGACTGGAGAGATGTTCCACGCACCTTGTTTGAAGGATCTTCGAGAGAAGTCTCAGGCTGCAGGATCAGATAGAGGAGTCTAGGTGACTATTATCTGGCTTACGTCCGAGGACTTTAATTTATAAAACGTCTGGGCATTTAAGAGGTGTCTTTCAACCGTTTTCATGGATACCTTTGACCCTCAACGGCGAGCCGACTCCTCTCAGCGTTCTGGAATTGAAATTTGTGGCTAATAGCAAATAAACATCATGTTTAATATTAATTACCGCCTTTTTGGTCATGATAGTACCCAATACTTGATCATTGTGCGGTCTCCTAACCGTTCGATTTCGCCTTGACCATATCTTTTGTTGGAGTTGGCTTCCATTGACGAAAGTTAACCTACGTAGATACTGTGTAAGCTGCTATCTAATCTCTGCCCCTCCATTGGTGATGTTTGACGATAGCGCCGGCCCCACTAAAAGATTTCTGAGGCGGGGCAAACTTTTGAATCACTTTCCCCAGACGTCTTAATTGTGTGTGTGGCTGCTCTCACCCAATTATTCCCACTCACAATTTCAAAAGATAATCTGGCGGCGGGAAGATTATCACAATGGATTGGGCAAATTATTCGTCGCCTTCGCGCCTCTTTGCCGATGGTAAGTTCTGTCGCTATCCCACTGCCAAAACGTGCTGCTGACTCTTATAGATTTGGTTGATGCCTGGCACATTAACCGAATTCCCATTCTCTTGACTGCCGCAGTTATCCTCGTCGCGGTTCGAATCTACTTCCATATCAATGGTGAAAGGACGGAAATAGTTGCGTTTAAGGAGATTTACGAAGAGCCCGCCAAGCCCAAGGTTGTCGTTGAAGAGAAGACACCCATCATCGAGCCGGTCGAAGAAAAAAAGTATGTCAAATCCCAGGGACCTCGAAGAATCAAAGGTGGCATAGCAAGGAAGCCATCTAATAAAAAGGAAGAAGACAAGGATCTTTCTCGACCTGTCTTGCCTTTTGTGTTCTTCTCTTCTATCACAACAAAGACTGCCAAAATTGCCGAGGCGTACGTTGAAGACTTTTGTGGAAAGCTAGATGAGCTTTCCAAGCAGTCAGGTCGCCAATTTCTCAAGCCCGAACTTCGTGACCTTACCGAGATTGACTTCGATGATTATTTTCTTGCGCCTTACAAGGGACATGGCGATGCCGACCTCTTCTACATCTTCCTGATCCCTAGTTACAACATTGATACCATCAACGACACTTTCCTCGAGCATCTTCAAGAAACACATCATGACTTCCGAATTGATACCGCGCCTCTGTCGGGAATTCTGGGTTACTCTGTGTTCGGTTTTGGTGACAGTGAGAATTGGCCTACTGAGGTCGACGGTTTCTGTTTCCAGGCCATGGAAATCGACAAGTGGATGGCGAAGCTCACTGCTCGCAAGAGAGCATACCCTGTTGGAATGGGCGACATGAAGAGTGATCACGAGGAGCGCTTGCAGGAATGGAGCAAGGGTGTTCAAGAAGTCATTGAACATGTTGCTCGTACTGGAAGCTTGGGCGAAGGGGTTCCTGGTAGTGGAGCGGCCGAAGAAAGCGATGTTGAGGATATCGCTGAGGACGAAGACGATGGTGAGGTGGTTTTCGACGATGATGAGCCTAAGAAGAAGACGAGGAGTGGTAAGGATCTGGACGACGTTGAGGATCTCGGCCGCATGATTCGAAAGGATGATAACTCGACAACTCAGAAGGCCCCTCTCGCTATCGACTTCACCAACTACGGCTCTTCCACCAAAAAGAAGGCTGTTCCCCAAGGTCCTAAGGAAATGGTCGCCAAAGAATCGCCAACATATAAAGCACTTACTAAGCAAGGTTATGCCATCGTTGGATCCCATTCTGGAGTCAAGATATGCCGCTGGACAAAGTCAGCTCTGAGAGGCCGTGGTTCTTGCTACAAGTACAGCTTCTATGGTATTAGGTCGCATCTTTGTATGGAGACAACTCCTTCACTGTCCTGCTCAAACAAATGCGTCTTCTGCTGGCGTCACGGCACAAACCCTGTTGGAACAACATGGCGATGGGTTGTTGATCCTCCAGAGATGATTTTTGAAGGAGTCAAGAAGAACCATTATCAGAAGATCAAGATGATGCGAGGTGTGCCTGGTGTACGAGCTGAGCGGTTCGCTGAAGCCATGCAGATCAGACACTGCGCCCTGTCACTCGTGGGAGAGCCTATCTTCTACCCTTATATTAACGAATTTCTGTTTCTTTTGCACAGAGAACGCATCTCATCGTTCCTCGTCTGCAATGCCCAGCATCCTGATCAGTTGGCTGCTCTCAAGGTCGTCACACAACTCTACGTGTCCATTGATGCGGCCGATAAGGAATCACTACGCAAGATTGACAGACCTCTTCACAGAGATTTCTGGGAAAGATTCAACCGTTGCCTGGATATCCTTCGCGAGAAGCGCTTCCATCACCGAACTGTCTTCCGACTAACACTCGTCAAGGGGTTCAACGTAGAGGAAGAGGCTGAAGGATATGCGAGACTCGTGGAGCAAGGTCTGCCCTGCTTCGTCGAGGTTAAGGGTGTTACATACTGCGGTACATCAACATCCTCTAACGCCGGTTTGAGCATGTCCAACGTTCCCTTCTACTGGGAAGTCTGTGAATTTGTGAAAACGCTTGAGAAGAGACTTAAGGAGAAGGGTCTGAAGTACGGTATTGCTGCCGAGCACGCCCACAGTTGCTGTATTCTCTTGGCTAGCGAGAGATTCTATGTCGACGGCAAGTGGCATACCTTGATCGACTACAAGAAGTTCTTCGAGCTACTCGAATCAAGGGGTCCTCCTGATGAGGGTGGTTGGACTCCTGAGGACTATATGGACACTACCCCGACACCAGAGTGGGCAAACTGGGGCAACGGAGGTTTCAACCCAGAGGATGAAAGGGTAGATAGAAAGGGACGCAAGATTGAGGCTTCATAGTCCCAAAGAGATGGAGAAGTCAAAGAATAAAAAGAAATTATTGCACTTCATATTCATTGACTGCCCATTATCACATTTAAACCGCAAATCAGACTAAGGGGATAATATGTGGCTGAAGCTGCCAGCGAATTTTGTTCATAACCTATTCGTTTCAACGTACATTTGTTTACACAAAGCTCTATGGAAACTGGAAGAGCGGAACTATGGTACATTGAAGGCCGTAAGGTCTCCATTAAAAATTTCTTTGAAAGCCTGTTGTTCAGACTTTCCGTACAGTTTTTGGGGGGTAAAGGGTGTTATTTCAAGATCATTTCCAATGTCTGGGTATATGTGCCAGGAGCGGAGAGGAAACTCGGACAAATGACATCCCTCTTAATCGAGACCAACATTGGGGATGTCGGAAAGATTGATGCCACCAGCGGGAGCAGCAGGTGCCCGAATGTCGAGGGATGAGTCGTATGCGATCATCTCGGCAAGAATGTCTAATATGGGCTGTATAATGTTAGAGACCACTCATATCCAGAATTTCTGCCATCATACCTTCGGAACAGTGCTGTCGTAAATTCGGATCAGGTCGCCAGGAGCTGGGTAGACCTTGAGACCCTTGTAGAAAGCCAGAGCAGACTCGAGAGCCTTAGAAGCTGTGTGACAACAGTTAGTAAGTTGTAAATGATTTCCAGATCGAGGTAATTCGTACGATCTTGGCTGAGCATCTCTCCAGCCATAACCTGCTCATTGAAGAAAGCTTCCCGCTCCTCGACACCACTAGGGAACCCCTCTTCCTTGGCCTCCTCCACTCTGGCACGAATGCTCTGACGTTGTTGCTGAGTAGAAGCCTCTGCCTCTTCCTTCTCGACACGGGCCTGCTTGCGCTCGTTCCTTCTCAAGTTTCGTCGGAACTCGGCCTGGTTTCGACGCTGGTAGTCAAAGTAGATGGCGTAGCCTGAACAAAAGTATTGCGTTAGCCCAGTGTACCGTAGCTTCGGCGGTCCGTAACTGATGTCGTATTGCATGAAACAATTCTATAATTGTGGCAGGATCAATGGCGCAGTCTTACCGACAACGGCGGCGGCGGCGGTAGCGACGGATGCCGTCACGAGGGTGGTGGGCTGCACCATTTTGGAGATTGATGATGTAGGTGAGGAGGTTGCAGCTATGGACGCAGCAAGCAGAAGACCGAATATATTCCCACCAAACTGTTACAATGGGTAAGTTTGGGGCTCGAGATGTTGCTTGGCGATGTCGGAGACCAAGAGACGGAGGATATTACGACGTCAATGCTCGAGGTCGGATTTATTGTCTGTTTGAGCGTCGGGAGCGGCAAGCTTTCAGTTGTCGCGATAAACCAATTTTTTAGATCCGGAGCACATGATGGTGGCGCTAAACCTATTTGGGTGTGCTTCTCAAGCTGGGCAGAGACGAACATATCGATATGCACGTAACAGAACCAATTAAGCTGGAAAGAATTTAAAATTCTGATAGAGAATCTAAGTGCTGGCATTCTATTGATGTTTCTTTTCTCAGAGCTGTCAGAGCTCATTTGTGGTGGAATGTCTCCAAATAATACTTGTAAACCTGTATGTAATGCTGTCATAGCCCACCTCACGCAACGCGGCTGAGAGGCTGGGTACGTACCCCACCTCCTGATGCACCTCCCATTCCAGTAGCTGCTTCAGTAAAGAGACCGGGACCCGACGATTACACGTACAGCACTACAGCTCATGATAGAGCTTCCGTCGGCTGGCGCCAAAAGCCAGACAAGCATTTAGTTTTGATTCGAGACATCATTCACACTATCGTTTCAATTTTATAATTCCAACTCGACACCTTTCGACTACCAATCTCGGGTCCTGCGAGTCGCCAGCTTGTAGCTTCAACACTCGCCCAAGATGGAGGATCGCAACAAGATATCCCTTCGGAGCGGCAAGAGGAAGAAAAGGCCTACTATCAGCGCTCCTCGACAGATCTCAAGTCCGATTGCCCAAGATGATGCAAATATGCCACCTCCTCCGAGCGATGCTGGCCAAGCTCGACCCCGTCCGCGTCCTCCCCCGATGGCTAGTGGGAAGGTAAGTCTGGTCAAGCTATTTTGGTTTCGCAATGCTTACACCTTCGTATAGACTTCGGATCTCGTAAAGCGACGTTATTCAACACGATTCACCAATCAACCGGCCCCAGGTCCCAATGGCGCCGTACCTCCAATGCCGCAGATGCCATCTCTTAGCAACTACGAGCCTATTCAATCCGCAGCTGCTATCAGAAAACCCACTTCGCGTTCGGGGCCTGGAGCTACTCCGGTGGTCGATATCAAAGGTCTCCGAGATCCCAAGTTGAAGCCAGATCGATACGTCCAGGCTGCATTGAGTGATGCGACTGAGGATCAAATCCGTGAATTCGAGGACTCTTTGCGTAAGGTCAAGACACGTGTGGGAATGGATCTACAACAGAGCGTTATGCAGAACAGGACACAGTTCATCAAAATCAGCAAGGAGGCGGAGAAGCTCAAGAGCGAGATGAGGAACCTCAAAAATTTCATGTCAGAGCTAAAGGTCAACACGACAGCGATGAGAGCAGCCGCTGCGAAGAACGACGAACCCATGCCTGGAGATCTTTCGAGTGCTCCTGGTATCAGCAGCCGAAGAGATAGGCGCACCTCTATCGCCGACAGAAGCGCAATGTGGAACTCACAAATGCAGGCTTTATTCAAGGGTGTGGAAGGATCGCAAAAGTTCCTCCCTAATGCGGCGGGACGGCATGTCGTCCAAGATGCAGGACCCTGGATTGAACTTGATAATGCTACATACAAATCACGCAGAGCAATGCAGATCTATCTGCTCAACGATCACCTACTCATCGCATCGCGTAAGAAGCGAAAGGCAGATGCGCCGAATACAGACGCACGAGGGCCGATGATGAAGTTGGTGGCCGACCGTTGCTGGCCATTGTTGGATGTTGAAGTGGTGGACATGTCAAGCACTGGAGAATCATCAACTGGTGGACGTAACAAGCTTGCGGATGCCATTATGGTGCGAGGTGTTGGACAGGAATCTTTCATCTATCGGACGGAGAAACCCGAAGACCCCGAGAAGAAGCAGCTGCTCCTCAATGTGCGAAAGGCTATCGAGCAGCTTCGTAAAGGACTTCGGTCCGAGATGGAGGCTAACAACAAGGCGCGTGAGACGATCAACTACTTCGCTTCACGAGATCCTGGTCTTCTTCAAAAGACAGAACTTCTGGCGACGCTGTCTGACATCAAGGATATGCTCATTGAAGTAGATGGCAAACAGCAGAACTTGCGCTGGGTTGAGAGCGAGATGGATGATCTTGACATAGACATTGCTATGCAAAGATTTGAGGACGCTGTAGTTCGTGTTGAGAAGCTTAAAGCAATCGCTCGCGGCCTGAAGAATCATGCAATTGCTCAAGACTTTATCAACTTCAAGGTGGGCGAACGATGCGCCAAACTGGCCGACATGATTGTCCGCGAGCTTGAATTGACGCACGACAACAATACAAAGACTAGACGCAATGTCAGCTGGTTGACAAGGCTCGGCTTTGAAGATAGCGCTAGAGAGTCTTATCTCTCAGCGAGAAGTGGTACAATCCAAAAGCGAACCAGGTAAGTTCGTGACAGAGTTTCAGTAGATTACATACTAACATGATTCAGGCAATGCATTTTCCAAGGAGATTTGCATTTATACATCTGGGAGCTCTCGTTTGTGTACTTCATGGTTATCCATAACACAGTGCAGTGCTTCCAGTCTTGCTTCCCGCCACCCATGATGAGTGTATGTGTCAAATGGGCCAAGGAAGAAGTCGACGCGTTCAACGTCATTCTGGCACGCCAACTTAGCAGTACAGAACCAGGCGGACAAGTTTGGACGCAGTGCCTGGATAAGGCAAAGGAGCATTCCAAGCTCTTATCTCAGGTCGGTCTTGACTTTGAGAATTTGGTCGGAAACAATTTGATGGACTTTGAGCGTGTTGAGCAGGAAGCTTCTGTCGGATTAGGATTGACATAAACGGGAGCGCATAGGCGTTGAGGATGAGCTGGTGATGCTGGTTTATTTCGGTTACACTTGTAAGCATCGTGGATTTACTCGTATGGCAATACCCAGGCTGGAATTGGAGAGCCATTGTAGCATTATTGATGACATAAATTTAGTGAGGCTGGTAATGATCAGAATCATCAAATATGTTGACAATGTATTGGTATGTAAGCCACAGCCGTTCTCAACTGCTTTTGTAGATACCTTATCTTCGTGACGAAGCGGAGGAGCATACAAACGTTATCTCAATATGCGGTGAATTAGTTGAATACGAACCACATACTGCGTGAACACCTTTGCAACAGGACGTCTACTATTCATTTAATAAAACATGTAGCACCGACTCATAATTCAAGCTGATATAACGCCACATGAGGCGCTACCTCGATAATCAAAGCCAAGGCTGGAGAGTGGAAGTGGAAGGGGCAAACATTGACTGGCGCTGCGCTGGCGCTGAGTTGGGGCAGCGCCAGCTCAGGCCTAGGCTGGCAACCACCAACATCATCCATCCCTCCCTCCTCCTCTCACTCCATCATCATCTAACACCTAACAACGCCCACCAAAAAATCTTGACTCACGAATCTTGCGCGCCCTTATCGTCTTGCGCTTTTTTCGCATACTACTTTTCCCCGCAATAGAACGATTTAACGAAAGAAGCTGCTGCTGCCGGTGTCGGTAGCTGCTGGTTATCTCATCTCCCTTGTTTGCTTTTCTCCTCCCCTGACGACTTGTGTTCGTGCCCCACCGCCCGCTCGCGACTCAAGCGGTCACTTCACGTCAACGTCATTTCAACCTCGCTCCCACAATAAACACATCACCACCCGACTCGATACCGCTGAGCCATGGATACCAATATGGAGGACGTTGGGCGAGCGCCTGCTGAAGCTTCACCCGTGCTCAACTTTGAGCCCACTACGATCCCCACCCTCGACGGTTGGATTGAGAGCTTGATGTCCTGCAAGCAGTTGGCTGAAGCCGACGTTCAGAGACTGTGCGATAAGGTAAGGCCGTTAACTTGGCGGGTATAGAGCTTGATTGGATGATTGGTGTATCACAGCCGAGTCGCGAACAAATTGGGCATACATCATCGTCAACAAGCTCTGGCAGCCTCGCGTGATGCAATCAAATGCTAACCCACAACACAGGCACGAGAAGTTCTACAGGAAGAGTCCAACGTGCAGCCAGTGGTACGTTGATTACATGCGCCGGCGAGCTATGCTTGAGCTGATCCCATCGCCAGAAATGCCCCGTTACCGTCTGTGGTGACATCCACGGCCAGTTCCACGACTTGATGGAGCTCTTCAAGATTGGTGGACCTAACCCCGACACCAACTACCTATTCATGGGTACGCCTCGATATTCCAACTTTGATCATTCGATACTTACCCTCGACAGGTGACTACGTTGACCGAGGTTACTACTCTGTTGAGACCGTCACTCTTCTTGTCGCCCTCAAGATCCGATACCCTCAGCGAATTACCATCCTCCGAGGAAACCACGAGTCCCGTCAGATCACACAGGTCTACGGCTTCTACGACGAATGTCTCCGCAAATATGGAAACGCTAATGTCTGGAAGTATTTTACCGACCTCTTTGACTACCTCCCCCTCACTGCCTTGATCGACAACCAAATCTTTTGTCTTCACGGTGGTCTTTCTCCCAGTATTGACACATTGGATAACATTCGAGCGCTGGATCGTATTCAAGAGGTTCCCCATGAGGGGCCCATGTGTGATCTTCTCTGGTCAGACCCCGACGACCGATGCGGCTGGGGAATTTCTCCTCGAGGTGCGGGGTACACGTTCGGACAGGATATCTCAGAAGCCTTCAACCACAACAACGGCTTGACCTTGATTGCGCGAGCTCATCAGCTTGTTATGGAGGGTTACAACTGGTCTCAAGACCGAAATGTAGTCACCATTTTCTCAGGTATGTTGACTGGAGCCAGGATTATGGACAGAATTAACGCGCTTCAGCACCCAACTACTGCTACCGATGCGGTAACCAAGCTGCCATCATGGAGATTGATGAGCACTTGAAGTACACCTTGTAAGTAATTGTAACTTGTTTATAGCGCACAGCTAACCATGACTAGCCTGCAATTCGATCCATGCCCCAGAGCTGGCGAGCCCATGGTCTCAAGGCGTAAGTTTCACCAGCGACTGATGTTGAGCGCGACTAACATTCTTCAGGAACTCCCGACTACTTCCTCTAATTTCGTCGCGTATACCCACGTCTCATCAAGCTCGAACGGAATATTGGAACGCCATGTTTGGGCGACTGCGCCAGTCTCAAGCACATTTCAGCTCAGCCTTGTACGATTCCTCACGACGAACCCTTCGAACGAAACAAAACTCTGGCACAGGAATTGGACGGATATTGCACCTTTGCTTATCAAGAGCTTTCGAACACTGCAAAGCTATCATTGCATTGGGAGTAGCATGATATCTATATGGGGAAGGGTTTGGTAGACTTGGTTGCCGCGCCCATCTCATGGCTGCTTAGATACGCATATTTGAGTCCCACGCTGTAAGAAAAAGAAACACGCATGCATGATGAAACTGTTTATTCTCATAGTGATTATGATATATAATGAAGGATAAGTCAGTTTCATGTAGAGAGAGGTGCGAGCACTATTGAAAGATAATTATCCAGTCCAGGGTGAAGATATAATTATGGTCATTATATTGATTACACGACAATTTTGTGATCATTCTAATTATTATTGAGTAGGGCCATCGTAAATGAAGCCATCCCTTTCTTGTTTCCTTAGTCAGAACCATCCTAGCCGACGGTGTTACAACCCCAGCATCTACCCTGTGTTCTGTGTTCCCACAATTGCCTAATGCATCACACACAATCACGTCGTGTAACACGATTCAAAAGCAAATTCGACCTCAAACTGTCTCCTCGTTGAGTTCTTTCTGAAGACCTGCCTCCCATTGACCTTGTTGCTGCTGTCGTTGGTCTGTTCGTGGTCGTTCGTCATCGCCAAACACTTCTTCCTCAGTATTGACACGATACATGCGCTCTTGAGTCGTCTTCTTGTTGCTCCCAGAGTAGTCGCCAGGGGCATGGCTACCGTCAGGGACGTGAAAGCGTCGATCGAAGCGGGATAGGGCGTAAGAGAAGACGACGATGAGCTCGATGACGTAGTTGAAGCAGTAAAAGCAAGCCTTCGAGTGATACCATCGAGGGTGTTGAGCCGGGACGACCTTGTATGAGACAGCCGTTCGGAACCAAGCTCCTAGTGAGAGCAAGCAGGTCGTCCAGGTAATTAGCAGGATCTTTGTCCTCATTCTTCCCGCTCCAAACTTATCCATCGGTACTTTTCTCGGGAGAACGAAGCAGAGTGCCACTACGGGAAGAGGAAGAAAAGCTAGGATCGCCAAGAACGTCGACCCTGTCAACTGAATGTCGCGCAACTGTTGCTTTGTATGCTTGTTGAGGGTATAAAAGTTGGTGACAACGGCAGTAATGAGCAATATAAGACTTGCAGCAATGCTGAAGTACAGGAACTTGAAAGCTAGCGAGGCGGGCTTGCTCCATCCAATATGAGGATGATAAGCCCTCAAAATACGCTGAGCAAATATAAGGTTAACCACAAAGAGTAGCACAACACCCGCGTTAGCAAAGACCTGCGCAGCAATTGCTATGCTCAAATCCTTGGGATACGAAGCCCACGCGATTCTAAGCACGTTCGCGCTGATACGGGCCATGCAGAAACCGAAGAGCAAGCCTGATAAGACAAACTTGTGGGATCGTTTTCGGTTCATTTGGAAGATGGTCATGTTTAGTACTGCGCCAGCAACGAAAAAGGCCAGTATCACGCCACTGATAGGATCATCTGGGATGGGCGAGGGACGGCCACCAAGGCCTGCTGTCTGAGGCAAATAGGGAGGGCCTTGAGGCATTCCTCCTGGTGACGGTGATGACATAAAGAAGAGATGTGACAATGGTATGTACTCAAAATGGTATGTAGCACATGAGAGACACCAGTGATGTCGAAAGTCTAGTGAACTTGAATTGGTGTTGCTGAAGAGAAAGAGACTTTTGGTCAAGATATGAATGTAAAACCTGCCATGTTAAGCTGGAAGGGAATCTCCTGACAACATGCCAGGATCCATTATATACTTAACTCAATTCAATGATACTCATTGTTGACTAGTAGCTCTAGATCTAAAGCATTGGTATCGGGATCGGCCCTCGCAAAGCCGATAAGGCAGAAGATCAGCTATTCCTCTTTGGGTCGTTTCGTTGGTCGGCATCGGAGGTTGGCGTCAGCGCGAAAGAAGCGAGATTGACACGATTGGTAGCTCGGAATTACAATGGACTTGGAGATAACAGCTCAAGAGCGAGAATGAATTTGAGAGCTGATGATTAGTGGGCGATTGGAAGGAATCGGCTTCATGAGTTATGCCGGGAAGGAGCTCGTAGTTTGGGCATGGATCTACCCTGATTGTCTAAGACTACATACGAAATATCAAGATTTATCGATTTAATCCGATGAGATTATTGTCTTTGGTCATTTCTTATCACATAACTGAAGCCACTATTCGATTGATTGATGCTACCTTGTTTGTAGATCGGAGCGTAGGGTATCATCCCCTCAAAGTCGTCGATGCCAAGCTTTTCTCCATCCGCACTACCCCTGGCTCAGCCAGCCCTATTGCGGATCATGCTTAAGGCAATTTAACTTCAACATCACGGCTAGTATTCGTATGACACGCGAGGCCGCTCACCAAAAGGAGAGTAATATTGGCAACTCAGAGACCTTGATATATCCCCCAGTGGACCTCACTTGTATAAAGCTATCTTAGTACCGGTCTTGTTCGATGGTCCAATACGCATGACAGGCGTATATGGCGCCGAGTCTCGTGGTTCAATTCGAGTAAACCTCTTAGCCATACGGTAAAGCATACACCCAGCCTCAGTTTAAACCATCATTTGAGCAGGGCATCGACGAGGACCTCCACCAAAGGGCAGAAAGTTCCAGGTTCCTCTCAGACCATCGTGGCGTTCAGGGCAGAACTCGTCGGCGTTTGGACCCCAGACATCTGGATCGCGGTACATAACTGTCTTTGTTACAGAGACGAGATCACCTTTGCGGACATACATAGGCTGCTTGCCATCAGGACCACCACCCATAGGGAGAGTAGAGTCGTTGAGGGCGGCTCGAACCTGGACGACGTTGTTCGGGGTGAGACGATGGGCTATGTTGTCATTATCGGCTCATGCAATGATTCAGTAGGGATACCTACTCTAATTCATCGCACCATTGAGGTAACTCATGTGATGGAGGGATTCAAAAGTCGGCTGCTCTTCGCCACATGCGAGTACCTCCTCGCGGAGCTTCTTCCACGCATCAGGATGACGAGCCAAGTGCCACAAGCAGTTGCTAATAAATATGGAAGTAGTGTCGTTATTGGGCACAAAGACAAGACAAAGTTGAGATCGAAGTTCTTCTTCTTCAGGCACATTCGACGCCATAAACCACAGAAGATCTGTACGCTCTGGACCAACCTCCTTTCCCTCGCTGATGAGTTTTTTGCGTTCCTCAATCTGGGCGTAGGTGTTGCGGATGTGCACGCCCACAAAATCGTGAACTTTGTAGACGGCCTCAAGCCACCAGTTCCAGTTGAAAGCTCAGAGAAAACGATAAAATTGAACACGTAGACGGCCGCCGCGGAGGACAGTGAGCATCGTTCAGGTTATATCTGCTCGGTCGGGATAGTCCATCGAGCCCATGGACTCGCCAAAGATGAACTCGCTAGTGAGGTCCAGAAACTGCTCATGTTAGGGACCGAGAGTATAGGCATAGGGAGGAGAACTTACCCATCGCTGGATCAGGGGTTGTGCATCGAACTCAACGCCGTCCTCTTGCGGAAGCAGAGTCATGAATTGCTCCACATATGGACTGATCCGATCAATCGAGGCGTAGACCTCACGGTAGAAGAATGGCTTGACAAGATAACGCGCGAACTTCCAACGCTCGCCATCGGTCGTGCTTATGCCTTTATCAGCAAAGGGCATACCTCCTTTCGTTTTTCTTCGCATAGGTTCAAGGCCAAAATCCTCAAAATTAGTGGCTTGAATGGCTTTCAAATTCTCACTTTCAATGGTGCAAATCTGACGGGTGCCGAAAAAGGTGATGGAGAAGGTCTTAGGCCAATTGGAATGTAAGCGACGTAGCCAGTCAAGGTAATAGTCCTTTTTGAGAGCTTGTATCTGGCTGTAGACCATGTCAAGGCCAAAGAAAGGGTCCCATTGGAAGACGCGAGACGTTGGAACGCCCTTGCTTCCAGTATCCTTAGAGTTATTGGAAAAGAGGCGATTGAAGAAAAAGACGAGGGTGAAGGCGGCAACAGCACCAACAGACACTTGATGTGCCGTGGCGAGCTGAGTGAAGTGCTCAAGGGCTAGCATCGTTGGGACTTGTGATATCAGATACTCAAAAGATCCTGCTGCAGAGTATCTAATAAAGTTGATGTTTGTAAAAAAGAAACGATAGCACTAGAAGCCTCGCTGTCCATCCACTCTCATAAGGAATCTAGAACTAGGGGGGTTTAGATATTGCCACATTGGACATCAACCGTGCCATAGTCATGAGCCTGGCCTCAGGGTCTCGAACATAACCTCAACACCCTTTCGGGAATCTATTGCATGCTGCATGTAATGTATTCCCAGTTTTGAGTACAAGTAAAAAGATAATTTTCGACTCGTACAGTGTCAATCAGCCGCAGGGGCGGAGCGAGATAAGCTTATGGTATGTATAGAAGCTATTTCCCGACCATCTCGGGATTCTACAGTTTCGCCCTCTAATTAGGTGGATACTGAAAGCCAAGTCTCACTTCTCGGAGTAAGCTAATGCGTGCTGTACTCTGGTGACTGTGGCTCCTGAGGCCTGGATTCTTGTGTATGCGCTGTAACAAGGGTGAGCCGTTACATCTATCATTTTATGTATTTGTTCCGTATTCGCAGAGTATAAAACGGCTAGTGAACTGTAAGTAAGTCAAAGGTTCCCAGGACCGTGTTTATTCTTCACTTTAAAAGCAAAAACAACACAGGGATACACTGCATCGCAAAATGCCGGCAACTATGAACGCGAATGGTTTCAAGGAAGACCAAGGCTTTCCAGACAAGAGCAAACTTCAGAATTACTATGAGTCATGGGATTCGCGTATAATCTACAAAGTTATCATGGGAGGTACACAACACTTTGGGTTCTGGGATGAGCATAATTACTGGCCCTTTCCTCTAGCACCGCACTTGCGCAAAATGGAAGAGAAGCTGTTATATATCATCGATCTCCCAGAAGGCCCACAGATCCTCGATGCTGGGTGCGGTGTTGATCATGTCACTCGATACTTCGCCCAGCGCAGTATGCGTATGCTCGGTATCGATGTCATTGACTGGCAGATTCAAGAGGCGCACAATGTTGCCAGCAAAGCGAACTTGAGCGAAAGTCAGATGCGCATAGAGAATATGGATTATCATTACCTCAAAACCATTGACGATGCCTCCTTGATGGCGTATACACTATGCAGTCATTCAGCCATTCCTACGACCCTAAACGCTCTATGGCCGAGCTCTTTCGAATAATCCGCCCTGGAGGGCGCATTGTCATGGTAGAAGTCGAGCGGAAAACCCCAAACACACAAGACGACTCCAATGATTACCTCACGCAAGTCATGAAAATGGTCAATGACTACGTCGTCATGCCGACCAACGAGGCCGCACACTTTGGCTACTTCCAGGACCTCCTCGAGGAAGCAGGGTTCACAGATATTGAAGTGCGGGACTGGCAAACAAACATAATGCCCCTAGTTCGGTTATTTTACGCTCTTGTAGTACTCCCATATCACCTGCTCAGCTCTTTTGGGATTGAGAAGAATTTCATAAATATGATATGTGCGGCAAGTGCCTTTCTAGGAAGGGATCGTTGGCGGTTTGTTGCTATTACAGCAACGAAGCCTGGGATCGTAATTGAGAGCGCGAAAACGAAGCAGCTTACTTGAGTGTGGTTGGTTTAGTTTATCCCTAGCGAATAGATCTAGATCTACAACATGGTGCCCTGCTTGGAGCCTGTGAAACATCCACTGCTATGGAAAGGCAGCGGTGTGATCATAATAAGCCGAGACTCTCTTGAGGCAGCTCACAGAGAACTACTAGGGGTATAAACCCTGACCATTCATCAAGATGAGAATATTCCGAAGCCTTCTCAGGTGCCAGACCCAACATGATGAACGAGTTGCCAGCAGAACGCCGCTCACACTACAGTGCGGCTACCCGCTCTCCTTTCAAAAGTGTTCATTATCAAGGATATTGCCACTTTTAAGAGTCAGGGGCGAGAAGACTTCCATCTGGCTTTTGGATATCACAACACCAACTGATCTACTTACAAGGGTACTGAGAAAATCGACGACCGGTATCTGGCAACTTCAAATTTGACTTTAGACTCATCACTTGATGACGATGCCATCAAAACCTGGTTTGCCTAGCAGGCGGGTTGTAGAAAAGTTGGCATGAAGGTAAAGCTATCATAGAGATTAGGCCAAATTACCTAAAGATTAGGACAAATTCACCTCAAGTCTTAGGGCCTAACTGCTTAACTATTCTGTCAATAGGCGTTTGGTGTGCTGGTTATTTCCTGATCCACCTGCCTGAGTACGCGAATATACCCAAGAAGTAGCATAAGTACTTACGCAGATCAATTATGCAGGTCGACAATGTTCCATAAGGGTTGATAGTGGGTTATGACCGATAATATTACCCCTAATGCTCCCAGTCTTGATATGTGACCCGGCTTGCTGGCCTCAGCAGTTTCTAAGCTAGTTTCTATCGTCTTGCAGGGAGTAGATGAGTGCGAGATTGATATGATCGTCGAGAAGTTTGCCATGGTGGTTGCATTGGCGGCGAATAACAGCTTTGCGGTTGTGGAGATCTATTTGCTCAATTAATTCCCCTCCGAGGAGACGAATCTCACAAGGGATAGTCTTATGCAGTGTTGTCCGCAGGACGAAGCTAGCCACCGATGTAATTTATGCTGTTCATTAAGATCTCCTTGCCGAGTTCTGTACTGTGTTTTGGTCAGCGTGCGGTGGAGAGTCAGGAGGTGAATCACCATTGCAGGATTATGTTGAGCAGCTGGACGTAACAATTCATGCTGCCATTGCAAGTATGACTATCAGTGGCTGAATGCCAGAAAACTCAACAATGAGTCCACGTAGTCATACAGTTCAAAGAGGTTTTGCTTGTGCTACTGACGTGTGCACCCCGGACGTTCTTGTGCCAGTTGCAGTTGTTACTAACCTCCCGATGCTAGTCAGTCATCTTGAGTCACAGGGTGAATGATGAGAACGCTACGTTCCATCATTCCAAGATTGGGGCGCCATGGATCACTCATGGCCTCAACGTCCGTGTGGAAAACTTGAGTAGTAAGTTTGAGCCAATACTCACAGGTCTGGTATCTCAGCCACTTGCGAAAGACGTAACAATCCAATGTCTCATCAAGTACTGAAAGACAGCCTGACTGGGCTGATTTGATGCCACTTTGAGATAAAAGCCACTCAATAGAATGCCATAGCATATGCCGCTCTATTAGCGGTCCTCAGCTTGTAAGATGTAAGAAAGGGCGCAGTTCTAACGTTTTCTTGCCTACGTATCCTGTGTTATTGTAGCTAGGGGCTCATTATTCAACACGATTACTATAGAATTCCACGGATTTGCCCGGAGTCTCCTTGGTATTCAGCTGTTCCAATACCGTTCGAGGCTGGTTGTATACAGGTTGCAGAGGATACGTGCTTGCACATTGATCTTATAGGCTGAGTTACCAGGTACCTAAGGAGCGATATTCTAGAAGCAAACCAGAGCAGTCGACCCTGGTCACATGTCATATGATACTAAATAAACTTTAAGCTTCATGTAATGATACTCATATCGTAAGTGCTCACTAAGAAAGAAAACAAAAGACAAACGCCTGCGACCTGCATTGGTAGTCTTGCCGTCTATTTGCCACACTAGCTAATTCACGACGGCCAGTTAGCCTAACAAAATTCGGTTATATGGACTCAATTATACGAATAATGCATGAAACACTTCACCGCAACCTCATAGCCAAGTGGCCACTTCTTCGTAGCCTCAGATAGCTTAATGTGCGGCCGCCTATTGTGAGACATCATACAAGTTCAGCTCCTTACCCAGGAGACATGAATAAACCTTCTACCCCTCTTGTTGTCTCTTTTAGCGGAACAAAAGCTGCGGCAGGGTTTACATTTTCTTGGAACCAGACTGCTTGGGACAGCAGCTTATGGTGTAACTTTCCTAGGCTGGCTTGTAAAGGCTTACTTGAATATTCTGATTGGTCTAATGGATGCGGCCCGTTCCATTTTGTTAGCTGTTTATGGTTAAGGCGAGGTTGCGTCAGCCTTGGCATCGATGTCAGCTCATGAAAAGCTCGTATGACATCCTTTGATAGGCAGTGCATATGTACGCCTCATGCAGCTATTCACATAAGAGCTAATAGTATAAGGCAATGCTGACATCTAGTATGTTCAGCTCTAAGATCCGACTGAGACAACAATTGACATTTGAATGTTCCAGATTTCTTCTCGACAAACGCAAAACAACATGCATTTCAGTACTATATCTTATATCCACCCTCTCACCATACTTGTTGGACTTATTCTCCGTGATCATCATCTTCAACACTTGACACTGACACCCGAAAACGCCGTGCAGTATGGATCTTGGACCACCCTGGAAGAGACGCAGGCCTGCCACCGCGTGCAATGAATGCCGAAGCCGGAAAGTTCGTTGTGATGGCGCAGTTCCGTGCAGCCCCTGCAGCAGATCATCTCCGGCTCGCCAGTGCGAATACAGCCCAACGCCGTTCTTTAAGAGCCGACCGAAGCAGCCTGAGTCCTTTCCTCAGCTTGTAAGCCATCAATCATCACTCAATACGGTATCGAATGACTATAGGACCGAAATCGAGCTCTTCAGCGCCAACACTGATCCGCAACAATTCATCGACTACCACCATGTTGTCGAGAGTAACTTGGCCTCATACTTCCCCATTCATGATATCCCGTTAATTCAGGGTCCTCACGTGCCCGCTATGTCTCTCCAGTCGCCAGCTTTGACACAGGCCCTGTCGCTATCGTCTGGTAGGAGCGTAGAATCTCGGGCAGCCTCAATTCGAGGAGACCATCCCCCATCTTTTAGTTCTGTGTCCAGTTCACCCTTATCATTGAACCTCGAGCCTTCAAGAACAGGCTCTCTGTTGGATCAAATACCAGACGACGATCATGACTATTGGATGAAGGCTCTGGAACGATGCAACAAACTCCAGTTTCTTATGCATGGATTTGGCGGTCGGCATATCTTCCGGCCTGATCAGGAGAGACTGCGACCACATATGGATCTTTTGCTCATACTAGAGCAAAATCAGGCATATAATATACATGAAATCTCGACAACGATATACTCAGCTATGTCTGCTCGCAATCTTCTTCCATCACGGTCAACCTGCGATGTCCTTGTCAACGCTTATCTCAATTCCTTTGAAACGGTGTTACGGATTTTGCACGTTCCATCCTTTCTTCGTGAGTATGAGTCCTTTTGGTGTCACCCTTTGACATCCCAGAGGATCGAGACGGATGAGCCGCTTCTTTGCAAGCTTATTATGATCCTTGCTCTCGGGTCCACTGCCGTGGTCAGCCCGAGCAGTATATCGCGATCACTTAGCCCAGCCGAGGATCTTGCATGTCTTCAAGGACAGTCCCCCGCCTGGGTATCATACGGAAAGCAATGGATCACGCATCACATGGGGACCATCCAGCGCACGAGTGTCAACATGGCCCAAATTCTCTGCTTGTTAGCACTCGTCCGCCATGTACATGATGATGATAAACGTTACAAGGGCATTCTGCATCCAGGAGACTTTGATCTTGCCAGATTGGGCATGCAGATGGGCTTTCATCGCGACCCCCTTATCCGGGCGCCGGCCATGCCCATTTGCGAAGTCGAAACACGACGTCGCCTTTGGTTTGCTATGACTGAGCTATCGATACAACACAGCCTGGACGAAGGACTGCCGTCTTCTCTGTCACCTGAGAACTTTGACTGCAAACCCCCTTCAGATATGCCGGATGAAGAGCTAGAAAGTATCCACGTATCAGCAGCTTTGAGCTGTAAGCTGGAGGTTCTGACCTCTTCGACTATCTTGGTACTGCTCTCGCGCACTCAACGTCTGCGTTTTCAGTGTCTTAACCTTGTCAACTCGCCTGGAGCACCCAAATCATGGAGTGACATTCATTCTATTGCTTCTGAACTCCATTCTGCCCATGTCGCAAACATGGCTATCCTACGTGGCATGGACAGAAAGCCCTCTGAGTTCCAAGTTCAACTACTCCAAACATATACGTGGCAATTCTTCGGCGCACTTCATGAGTCGTTTGCTGAGCAGGGCATCTCCCAAACCTCGCTGCACTATTCACGAAAAGTACGCATAGAGGCCGCAATGCGTACTCTTGTCTGGCCTCCTAGCCTCGCATTATCCACCCTTGCCGAGGACGAAGGACCGCAGTCAACGCTGGCTGACGGTCGCAATGATGCTTGTGTTTCGCTTCGAATTTACAGTCAGGGGTTCCTCGGCCGTGTCCTCAGGCATGCGGCTGTATCATTATGTCTGGATCTCATTAGTGAGCTTGAGCAAAGAGTATTTTGCTCCAGCGACGGGGCTTCATGGAAAAGAATGCGTAGTATCATAGGTGATACCATTTTGATATATGAGCGCCGTCTAGAAGTTTTGTCGCCAAGATGTGGGAAAAGAGATCTTCTTTTTCTGAAAGCTGCTGAGGCATGTATCAATGCCATGCTTACTGATGTGAGCCCTAATGATGTTGAAGATGCGATATATCGAGCAATAGACAGTGTCATGAGCGCGTACGAAGTTAGTAATAGAAGATAAAGGTCAAAAAGCAGAAATTGAGTGAAGTATTCAAATATTATTATCTGAAACTCGGAGATACAAACTGAGTTACCCTGAACGTTTTACTGAAACTCTCAGAAAATTACAAAGCTACGTGACGTTAAATCTGGGTTAATCTACATATAGGCCGCTAAATGCAACCTTAAGCCAGCCAATCCACTATTTAAGCTTGTCGCTGCCAATAAAATGAGTTCGACGTATGGCCAGCCTTACTGGACAAGGTTAGCAGGTACTTAGACACTGTAGATCTGTGGAGATACCTTCGGCAGCTGGCAAAGAACAATCTTGACTAAGGTAAGACCTAGGTAAGGCTGTCATAAAGATTAGGATAACGTCATATTATTGAGACCTATATCTCTACGAATTCAACAGGTCGTTTCACATGTACGTTGTTATGTACAAATTTGCCAACCAATAGAGTAAAGCTCAAAGTACTTAGTTACTCTGGGTTTACAGAGCTTGTGATAGGATATACAAGCCTGCGCCCCCTGACAAGCCCTTTTCGAACTTGCTCTATGCCCTCAGGCAAAGCGGCTAACCCTCCCTTTCGCACTTCCACGTTTGGAGGTCTAATGTGTCCACCTGAAGACCCGAGAGCTTCATAGCAAATTGCCATTGAAGAAGTGTCCGAAATGCAATCCAGTGCATAGCCAAGACTGTCGTCAGTGTGCTAGCGAATATCAGCACCGCAAGTGGGTGACTTGTAGTCAATTCACCTTTTTGCCCCAAGGCCTGTGACGTGGGTAGCAGAAGAGGAAGAGCAAGTGGTGATAGCGTCGATTCCTGCCTCTCTGAGGACTTGTAGAGCCATTGAACCAGTCGCTGTACCACCTCCATATATCAAAACAGTGGGTGTCTTGGCCATGTCCTTGAGGTTTTCACTGTAGGGCAGGAGTAGCTCAAGGTAATTGAATAGCGATAAGCCAACCGTAGACAAAGCAGCACCACGAGTAGCAGCTGTGGAGAAGTCCATGCCTTCGGGAATGTGCCAGATAAGTCGAGCTGGGACAGCTACATAGTTGGCAAAGGCATCATTGTGAGGTCGCAGAGGATTGTTTCCAAATGTGCCGCCAAAAACTCGATCATCAACGTTGACTGGTTTCATGCTTTTTTCAGCCCTCCATGGGTCAGACTCAACCCCCGGACCCAGAGCAGTAATCACACCAGAAAAGTCGGTTCCGCTAGTTGCACCAAATTGGGGTGACATATCAGCGGCCTTGCCATCAACATGGTTGATAGAGACAGCAAGGACTCGGACGAGCACGTCACATGGCTCAAGATTGGGCAGCGGTGCGTTTGGGATGACTGCAACTTTGCTAGGACCTTGAATTTTGAGAGCACATTGACTAGTTGGGAGCGAGGCCGTGATAGCCATAGTGAGATTAATAATAGAAGATAGACTTGAGAGACAGTTATGTGGTCTGTTAGAGTAGCCTGCTTTGGTCGTCGTTGAGTGTTGAGTGTGGAGTGGACCTGACTTAAGAGCTAACTATACAGCTCCGCAGAAAATGACTGTTGGCGAGGGCAAGCTTCGCCTGCTCTGGGAGCTCGTTCTTCGTAGCAGTTCTAGTTGCATTGTTCCATCATTTGATTTCTCCTATCTTGGTGATAACTCGATGCTTCTTATGAACCTTCAAGCCGCAATCAATGAAACCATGTTACTCAATGTCTCGACACGTGTGCTTTACCAAGCCAGCACTCTGCGAGGTATGGCCCAGGCCATTCATTAGCTTCGTCAGAAGCAATCTGTTGATGATCTTGGTTCCGACATCGACTGGTCTTCTGAGACTACTATTCCAAGCTGGCTCATCAAACAGCTCGAAGAATCTCCTCCATCTCAACGCATCCAAATATCAAAGGAGAATGGCATTGAAATCATGATGACAGGAGCCACTGGTTTCCTCGGCAGCTATCTCCTTCGGTCACTCGTTGCTTTGGATGCTGTTATCAAGGTACACTGCATAGCCATTTCAGCCGATGATCAGAACAACCTGCTGCAAGACGATAAGGTGGAATGCTACAGGGGGAGTCTCTTGTCTTCTACATTGGGACTAAGCGTCGGTCAGCGTGAGGACCTTGTCAAATCCGTCGATGTCATTATTCACGCTGGTTCGAGTGGGCATTGTCTTAATACTTACCCGAGTTTGCGTGCACCAAATGTCCACTCAACTCAAGATTTGGCCTCAATATCTGCCCAGAACTCGATTCCTCTTCTCTTCCTCTCATCAAACCGTGTTGTTTTTCCTTTCCGGCAATGAATCCCCACCACTTGCCTCAGTTTCCAGGTTTTATCCTCCAACGGATGGAAAAGAGGGCCACATGATGAGTCGCTGGGTGAGTGAAGCTTTCCTGGAGAATTTAGTTGAGCGTGTCCGAGGCCGCTGGGCGGGCAAACATCCATGGGCCGTCTCCATTCATCGCCCTTCGGTCGTGATAAGTGACCAGGCTCCCAATTCAGATGCTCTCAATGCAATTTTGAGGTTCTCAGTTGCAATGCGCTGCGTCCCTCATCTCGAGTGAGTAAAGGGCTATATGGATCTCGCACGGCTTGAGAATGTTGTGGCTGAGCTATCAGAAGCGGCCATCAAGCTCGCTCGTGGCCCGTCTTCAGTATTTGGCAATACATCATCGATCCAATTCAACCATCATTCTGGTGGTGTCAAGGTCCCTGCTGAAATGTTGCGCGAACATCTCGAGAACCAATATAATGTCAAGTTCCAAGAAGTCGACATGAAAAAATGGTTGGATCAGGCATCAGAAGTTGGTCTCGATCCATTGATCACAGCGTATATTGAAGGGATCATCGAACACGATAGCCCCATGATATTCCCCTACGTGGACCAGCAGTTTGAGAAGTCTTTCTTTAGACAGGGTTCAGTTTACAATGGTTTATTTGGGATCAAATTAGGGCTAAACCGAGAAGTGTTCTTGATTCAGACAGAAGGATAACAGGAACTTTGTATTTTTCTAGACTTTCATATGTAATGCAAACTCAGCATATGTTTTACCTGCCTGCTTTTTACTTTGCTGCACGTATTCCGAGGAAGAATAAAAGAATACGCAAATTTAAAGAAATCGGGTGGTATCTCTGCAGTTCCCCTTCCTTCTCTTCTTAGTTCCCATTCTGGATTTGTCTTCATTTCATCACCATCCATCCAGGCAGATCGGGAAATAATCCACACATTAACACAAACAGTTAAGCATCTAAGGCCCAAGACTGAAGTTAAAGTTATCTTAATCTTTATGATAGCCTTACCCAGTTCTTATTACAACTCTTTCAGGCAATACAAGATGACCTATTTCCAGGAGACTGTCCTGAACCTTAATGGGAAGGTCCAAAATTTCTTTGACCGATCTCATCGCACGTTGCTTACTGCTTACGAGGCATGGAACGAAAATGCCCTTCATACTGCACCGACGGCGACGGAGATGACAGCAGCATCGGCACCAGGGGTGCCTCCACTATCTTCGCAACCGGTTGTTACGACAAGAACCGGCTACCACAGCCGACGCTATCAAATCGGTCCACTGGTGGGGATTTCTATTTATCATTGGGAAAAAGCCATGCAATAAACTTCACATTTGGCTGATAAGTCCAGCACCGCCTCTCGAGTGATTCTTTGGACTGATGCCTCGGGCAATCGAAAAGGGCGGGCCATAGGACGCGCTGTGACCTTTAGAAGTGATACCCTCTGGGTACGTATTGCTGCAAGAATACCAGGAGGCACTTCCGTCGAGGTTTCTGAGCCTTTGGACATCGTTCTCGCTCTTGACTACGCTATACAAGTCATTGAGAAGAATGGAGAGGGTGGTACGTTGCAAGTTCTTGAGATCTTCACTGATAGTCAGGCTGCTCTCCATCTTCTTGGAAAAGGACGAAAGGGACGAAAGAAGAGAGCAACGAACGCAGCATAGGGCGAGGACCACTCTCATGGAGCTAAGAGAACAGTGAAACAAATAATGATACTTCAGGAGGTCAATCTCCGGTTCGACAAGCTCCGAGAGAATTCTGTTGAGGTTCAGCTTCGCTGGGTCCTCGTGGAAATTTCACTGGCAGCATCTTAGCTGAGAAGGGCGCTGGGCTCGCAAGGATTGGAGATGATTACTCGCTTTCTAAGGCTGTCGTCGAATTCATACCTGCTGAAACCCCACAAGCTTGCAATGAAGATCAACACGATTTGTCTATGTAAGTTGTCCTGATGTTGTTGCAGTTGGCTTACTATCATGTGTCTTTTTAATCGCGATCTCGCAGTGCTGTCCAAATAAGTGATATGGCTGAGAGACTTTCAGAGATTCTTGTTGCCAGCACAGGCGTTGACCAGGAAAATGACGTGGAATTAGACAAGCAAAAAGCTTTATATGTTCAAGTCACGCTCCGGTTGTCAACCAAAGTCCCCCATGGGCTGAGTGGTTAAGTGTCTTGCTACGTTGATAACGACAAGGAGTTCCTCGCCTTTACGGATCTTGAAGTGAAAGTTTCTCAACATAAGGTGTTATCGATCCCAAGCATCTTACGCATCTTCAAGGTGGCGCCATCCCTGTTCTTTCACATCTCCATCTCACAGAGAGAAGGACATAAGAAGCTTTGCTCATAAACAAGTTCATGTTTGTTCCACACCAAGACCGGATAGTTACCTACCTAGTTACAGGGAATATAGAATGTTCTCATTGCATCAAGTACTAGAAAATACCTAGAATTGAATTTTTTTGTCTATTTTTTAGCTCCTCTCTGCTCCTTCATTCCCTGACGATGTTGGCATTGCTCCTTCCTGACTTGTGGGCTACCGCGGACAGGTAGTCTATAAGTTAGGAAGGAACAGATGGCACACCACAACATTCTCTGTCTTGTCAACCGCGAACATCAAAAAATCTTTCTTCTTAGAAACAAGCCATTACGTCTAAACCAAAGTTCCAAACCAACTCATCAAGTTCAACAAGTCGGCAAGATGGTCCGTCAATCAGCCAGAGTTGCCAACCGCGGCCGCGGCCACGGCCACAGCCAGTCGTACCCTATCGGGTGCCACTATGTAAGTATCCTTTTGATCCTTGTGGTGAGCGAGACAGCAATAACTAACTGGAGCATTTACTTAGTGCGGCTCGCCAAACCACTAGAAGCGGGACTGCCAATTGTGGCAGGCAGGACAGGCCTTCGTGACCAGAATGCGTTGGTGGTTCCTGCGCATAACCACCTCGCCGAGCAGTTGGTAGTGCCAACCTTGTTGTTTGTGCCTAGGCCTCTCTTGGCCCAGACTCGAGAGAGCACGCAGTCACCTTGCTACGTCTATCACTTGATGCGTCGACAACGCAAATATCCATCACTCGCAACGTTATAAACGTATATATATCACTCGCGGCGTCAAAAACGCATACATCTATCACCTGCCACGCCGATAACTCAAAATCACTTCCTACGTTGAAAACGCACAAGGTAATTCAGTTACATCGGCAGAGCCCAGGCACACCGGAAAATTAGAAATTCTGAGAGATAATAGATCACCAAGTTATGTAGTACATCTACCAGTCTCCGATTGTAATTAAATGGGAACTTGTCTCTATAGTTATGTTGAATGTCAGAGGGGTAGTCATGTAACACTGGTCCTGTTCTTAGACCACCTCCATCTCACAGAGGCATAAAAAGGTAGTGACCCTCGGTCACGCAGGTATCAGCATGAAGTGCTACTCAGGCAAGCCGTTCTTCTTTTCTTTTTTCTCTTTTAGGCATTAGGGTTAGAGTTTGGCATTATGAGTGTTGTTTTGGTAACAGGGCGCTCAACGTCAAGTCGAGCATCCCCAAGAGCTTCAATAGACTACGCCCCGTCAGATACAATCCCAGGTACTTCGAGAGCTCCAGTAGCCCAGGCTCCAACATATCCAGCTTCACCATGCTCGACTTCATCGAGCCCAACTCCATCAAGCTCAAGTGCAACATGCTCACGCTAGCCACCCCTTTTCGAAACCCTTTACACGAGCTCAGCAGAAGAGGCAGTCTGCAGGCCGAAAACAATTCTCGTTGTAAAAAGCATTTTGAGCGAACGAAATAAAGCATTATCCCCTTAAAACTTTCATCTGCACCGCTCGTGTTGAAGGTGGCGAATCTTGCCCCTCCAGCTGAGGAGGAGGTGGTGTTGGTGCGGTTGCAGGATCGGGAGCAGGATACCGAACTAGTGTCAGCCCATACACAGCAGAGTTGGCGGCTAGATCGGCCCTGGTAGCAGTAGAGGTGGTAGCAGCAGCGGAGGTAGAGGAAGCATGTTGCAGGAGTGGTTGGCCAAGCTGAGTCGCCAGATTGTTGTATTCTCTGATCAGAAAACCCACCTACATACGAGCCCTGTACCCCCTCTCTATGAGCCGCGATAGGCGACAGTGTCGCCGACGATGTCCAGGTCGGCGGCACTGAACAATTAAGTCAAACACTGCTGCAAGTAGATAAGGATAGGGGCTTATAAAGGGGCACACGTAAACGTCTGGACGGTCCATCCTGCGGTCATTCCACGCCTATATCAATTGTTACAGCAAGAAGTTCAAAGTGCTTACTATAAATTTCGGGGTATGAAAGCAAATAGAGGCTGAGTAGACGTCAGGTATGCCGTTTGAGCCAAAGAAGCGCTCAGAGGTGAAGCGAAGTAAAGGTAGTAAATTATAAATGAATAGGTAGATAGTTACTTACTGCGCAGCGTGGCTGTTAATATGTTATACGATAGCTGGATTCTCTCTTTGGAAAATGATGAGAGTTGTGGGTTATGAAAAGGATGAAAAAGATTCCTTTAGTCGGGCTCCGTGGGCAACCACAGGTAACAATCCGATAGTCACATCCCATCAGCGCTCATGCCTCCCATTACACTGCATTTAGGCAGTTGAACTTCAATTTCTTTCATTTTAGATACCTGCCAATTTACATCTTGATTTTGAGGGAGCAAAATGCATTGATATAGAGATGCCTCGCATGGTTTGTACCTGCTTGTGATATTGTTCTAGATGTATGTACCAGATTCATCAACCTCCCCCTCGCCTCTTACCAAGTATGAGGATACTATAGTATAGGCAGTTTTATGAGAATTTCATAATGAGTTTAGAATACTTTGTGCCTAATAGACAGAAGGTGGACCGGAGAAGCCAGCGGGAGACTGAAATGGATGAATCAAGCTGTGATTCAGGGGCCCAAACAGATGATGAAGTCATCAGAGACTTCTCCTGGCGCCGATATCGCAGAAACCTACTATATTTAGGAAGAAACTAGACTCAGGCACTTATGATGGCATTCTTGGTCGGCTGGAAATGCACCCAGGCTCATAAGGGAAAGTCACAGCCTGTTTGTATGCTTAGAAGGGTTCAGCAAGGTGTGGGCAATCTTCGCATCAAACTACGAAATCTCTGAAGATGGTGTCCTAGAATTTGGGTAGGCATCGTTGACTCATATACATGTGAGCTCATTATTTCCTAGAACATAGTGTTTGGGGTGTTGATTTGAAGTACACATTGGTCCATGACAATTTGGCCCAGCTCCGAGGCATATGTTTACCACTACCTTGTAGGGTGTTCACAGATACAGCCAGCTACATTGTCTCTTCTTCATCTCTAAGAGCCTGTTCCTGTGCTGGCTCCCAGGGATTCACTTGATAGTTTCTAGGTTTACTTTCAGTAACTATACACATGATGTCAATCTCAAGGTATGGTCTACGAGTTACTGTAGGGTAAGAGGGATATCATCCCAGGGGTATCAAACAACCACCATAGCATCTCTCTGAGCTCTGTAAAGCTTGTGGGGTATAATTATCATAAGGAATACCTAAGTCTTACCTAAACCATGTCTACCAAACTTTAGGTATTCCTCAACAGATAATAGTCCCCACAAGCCTCACCGCTATGACTGGAATACGATTATGTCACGCTTGGGTGAAAAGAGACCGAATGTTATGTATAAATCATCAAAAAGGAAAAAGAAAAGGAACTTATTTGCAATATCGCTAAAAGTCGTGAGGCGTCATATGGCCGCCTATAAAGAAGTCTTCTGTCTATGGTAAAGCCTTTCAGGGTCGTATTCAAGTAAACGCATCGTGACTGTATTAATCATGAGAATGATGACTGAGCATTGAAGCCAGATTCCGTTGATCCATCACCCTCAATCGTCTTCCTCCAGTGTTCAGGGCGGCAGACGCAAACCAGGGGGAACGCCTTGATCTCACCCTCTACCGTTGGTGAGCTGTCGCGACGACCCGACGCGCTCGAGACGCCACTATCGCGCTGCGCTTGTCGTCGAGTCTCCCACTCCTCTGCCCGTTCGTTGAGCATCGCGCCCGTTGCCCAACCATCGTCCCATATGCCAACAACCTTGAGCATGTCTCCGCGTTCCAGTGTGAATTCGTCGTTTGCGCGTGGTTGGTAAGCCCAGAGAACAGCAATTCGGTCACCAGGGTGGATGTCATCCTGAGAGTAGTAGTCCTTGAAGAAAGGCAGCTGCTCCGATTGTTGACTGGCCACGCCGCCCTGAGGCGACGAGAATCCCCCAGCACTAGAGGGGGACTGTGGTACAGAGCTGCCAAGGGCCGAATTACTTGATAATGAGCCGTGTCGTCGAGGTTTGGTAGGTGGCGGTCGAAGGATCCCGGCACCGCGAGCTTCTGACGAAGGCGGGCTTGATGTAAATTCGTCGGAAGAAGAGTTACCTCTGCGTTGATACCCTCCCACAGCACCAATCCCACCGGCGGCTGATGAAGTATCCCTGTGATGTGAGGGTGAATCGCCTGAGTGCCCTTCTAGAGCAGACATGCGTGCTATACGTCCACCTGGAAGAACTTCGTAACCTTGAGGAGCAGTCGAAGTTGTCGCTTGCGCCATGGTTGTTGGGCCCTGCCGGGCAGGCGCAGGCTGGTTAAAAATGCTCCCTTTAGGACTGGTAGGTCGTCTTCTCCTCCTGAGGCACAACAGCAGACCCAATGCTAGTAAGCCAAGACCAGCGAGAACTCCAATAACGATTCCAGCAATTGCTCCGCCGCTCAAGCCACCACCCCCTTCATCGTCCTCGTCGCTCTTGTCGCCGTTCCCACTGCCTGCGGATCCAGTAGCTGAAGCTGTTGGTGATACTCGGGAAAATGTCATGGTGGCGACCAAGGTTGGCAGCGTGACACCTTTGCAGCGCTCCTCAGCATTAGAATTGTAACAGCAGGTGTCGGTAGAGTTAAGGCCGCCTGAACCGCAATAGGAACAGAGTCCTATAGTACTGTTGCCATAGCCACAGTTCTGTGACTCGTTTTCAATGGCCGGGATGCATGTCGAGGTGTCCAAGGAGCCTCCAGGAAGAGCACAGTTAGTAAAGTCAGCTCGGATCAGTTGAGCCAAATTGCTTGACGGCTTCGAACAAAGGTCTTTGTCTGATGTTAAATAAGCCTCGCTCTGAGCAAACTCGGCACAGCTGTCAGCGCAAAGGGGTCGCGACTGCGATTCGGAAAGACTACAAGGTCCAATAGAGTTCTGGACAATAGCATTGCATATAACAGTTTGGGTGAAGCGCGCGTACAGGTCGCTAGTGTTGGTCAACTGGATGTTGCCGCATCCGAATAATGATTGATACCTGGCAGTTGTCAGCGTCGCTCCTACAAGTGAGATCCCACGGTTTGACTCACTGTCTCTGGACATAATCCCTCTGGACATAATTCGAAAGCTGATTATCGAATGATTCTCTGTCCGAAACATATCGCAAGAACGGGCTGTTTTCATGTCAGAAAAGTTGACGAGGTGAGAATTGGAGAACTCACAAGATCTCAGGAAGGTTTTCCCCGGTAGAAATAGAAGCAGATGTAAAAGCCGGGCAAGCCTTCGAGTCCTTCAAAGAAATACAATTGGAATTCTGGGCCGAAACGAGCATCGGGGAGGCAGAGAGCAAGACAGCAAATACAGCATTTTTGGCGACATGCTTTTGCGATGGCCGACCCCTAGAGGTAGGGGCCCTGTGTTGTTGATTGTGTGCAGCCATCTGGTACGAGTTCAACGAGCTGATGCAAAAATCGGTGATGTCTTGAACCTCAACAACACCTAGGACATGGTCGTCAGGATAAAACTTGAGGTGATTGCCTGATTGGGTCGCAAGCAGTCCAGAGTGGTCGATGCAAGTCGGTGGGGAGATGCTGGGCGGTTAATATCGTAGTCAAAGCTGCTCTGCTGAGCAAACAAGTGAGTGAATAATTTAGCGAATGAATGAGTGATTAGTCGAGTTGAAGAAGTCGTATTGTCGAAGCGCAATCGATTCCGTGATGATTTGGTTAACGATAGTAATAGTTGGAAATTTAAATTACGATTAGTTTTCCACGAAGGGAAAGAGCGAATGTCTTAAGCGAATGGAAGAAGGCGAGATGATCCTCGAGAAACGACCTTTCAAGAGAACGAACCTGGAAGTTCGCTCCTTTCGATTGTCGTTCGGTCTCGAGTTAACTGAGCGCGTGCAGTTGAAGATGAGCCAAGTGACGACGATACGCACACTGGCTGGGCACGGGTGGAGAGGAGGAAGAAGAAGAACTCGAAACACCCAGCGGACGCGACGGATGGTGGTGAAGAATAACCCCCGGTCGGGATTTTAGGGGGCACTGAAGAACCGTATAATTACTACCTCAGTAGTAATCGTGTGCAGTGAGAAGAGAAGAGGACCGGCGGCAGAGAAGGAAGCAGGGGTTTCAAAAGGACCTCAGGATGATCAATGTTTACCTAGACCCCATGGCCAGGGTAAGTCGGGTTGTTCTAAGCCCAAAAAGGGATAGCCCAGGGACAACGGCAAAGGTCTCAGATGTATCTTCCCTCTAAATTTGTAGGGTTCAGATACTTTATTCCCTCAGCTGGCCTGACAGTTTAATAACGGAAGCCGGGCAAGATAAACTAGCGTCACTAGCTATTTATCGCTTGATGTCTCCATAAACTTAGCATCAACACCACGTTGTTGGGTCTCTATCGCCAGTTTTGGCAGTAAACCTGTAATGGTCAGTTCAATCGATTACTGGAACACAGACACAGAACACAATACTCACACAAACTCGTCCCGCTGGTAAAACCTGCAAGGGGGAACTTTTTTTCAATACTTGGCGCCCACGATAACATGTCGTCTGCAAGTCATCATCATTCCTCCCCCTCACATCAGATCTTGACCCATTTGTGTCTCGACTCAGATCCAACGTTTGGCTTTCCTATTCCCAATTGCGTTCGGCTCCACGTGCACTAGTCAGACTCAAGAAACTTATGAAACTTTTAGTCCACTCATATCTCATCGAAGAGCTTTTAGCCTCCACTCAACAATGGCGGCTGCTTAACCTCCTTGCGTCAATAGCTCAGTTGCACAACCACACACAACCGCGAAAACAGGTTTCGACCCGATTTGACGTGATTTTGTCTTTCATTGCTTCACTTGTTTATCGTTACACACATGATGTACGGAATATGCGCGCGGTGATGCGCGCAAAGTGGCAAGCCTAGGCTTGAGAGAAATGCACAAGCCTCGGCGGCTGACTGTGGAAACTTCTACCCAAAAATGGTTCAAGGGAAAAGAAACACATCGGATGCAACCCTCTTCTAATGATATACGGAGTAAACGTTCTATGTACCGTTCTACTGTTCAGCCACCAAATCTTGGCCGCCAGTTGATGGGCGGCTGGCTGGCTGAGACGAGCCCCAGCTCAATTTTTACTTTTTTTTCGAGATTGCCTTTTCAACATCTTCCTCCAAACTCTGGCCAACTGTTCACGTCAGCAATATATCTCGTACACATATCACATTAGACTCATTTGCCTATTCCAAGGCGAGACTTTATCCGTTGATGTTGCCAGCCAGTCCAACGTCACATCGCGCATTGTGAGCTGCTCGTGCCTCTTGCGTGCTCTAGCGGAGACTGACCATGTCAAATGCGACACATTGTCGGTATTAGGGGACTTTGGGATGGTAATGCATTTATGCACAAGGTAATGTGTATGTGTCATTTTAAGACACATAACGCAATGCGTCGAGATCTTCATATTATCAACAATATTGCAACCTCATCCTTAGACGCATGCTACATGAAAACATCCTCCTTGCTTGACATACACAAAATTATATAAGAAAAAGCAAGTTTATGCAAGCTCGTATCTATTATGATTTTATACAAGCAAATCGGTACCTATAGAACAAACTCGGGTTCCTGCAGATGCAATTTGCGATCCATGTCAGATAATCCTTGTTTTCTCTGAAAGCGCGTTTCACCTGGCCTAGGGACATCGCGAACCGCTTTCTCGTGGCACGATGTGACCGTGCTAACCCTGTCCTCCGTTCCTCTTTGGAGTGTTCTTCAAGCGAGCACGCGCTATCGCTGTAAAAAAGGCCACTAACTACCGACCAAGAGAACTTAGCGAAGTGAGTTGTGTTAGTGCGTCGATCAAAGCTGCTATCGGTATCCGTGAAGTGGCTAAGTGGAATGAATTTGAGACATCTTATTAGTATGAGTGAAGCCAGTAAAAGAGGTGAAAGATTATATATCGCTGCATATGCCTGAGCGTCTTCTGGGTTCCAGGATTGGTCTCACCAATATACTACGTTTGAGCAAGAATAGCACCAAAGCATAGTATAATTTCAGATTATCTGATGAGCCAATCGTAATCTTGATAACTGGGCCTATGCTGTAAAACCTATCAATCTATGATTGAGGAGAAGGACCCTAAAGCTTAAAGAGGTTGGGTACTAAACATCATATACCTAAAATTACCAAGGTAAACTGAGTTTATCCTTACCTAAGGTAAGGTTAGTAGGTAATCTCCATAAGATACCCAGCAAGTATGGAAAATGTCAACCAAACCGACTACCCTAGAACAGATCATATACTAGATAGGTACCTAGGTAGGTACTGAGGTACTAAGGTATGAGATATGAGATATCTTCAATTACCAATCGGTCTAATCAATACGATTATTTCCTAATGGAGATACATAATCCACTTACTACGCAACCGTATACGACCTGCCGAGGTGTCTGCGGCAATATTTTGTTTCAAAATGGAAAGTCCCAAACAACTCCTCCGCTCTTGATTCGGACAACTCTTTCACATCACGAAATAAGCATACACTATGACCGTTGAAGAAACCACAAGGTTATTCTCACCTCTCAAGGTCGGAAACTATGAGCTCAAGCACAGAGTTGTCCTTGCTCCTCTGACACGACAGAGGGTAAGTGACAACACAGCAACTCCAGCTCCTTTTGCTCAAGACTACTATGCTCAAAGGGCTTCAGATGGTGGCCTGCTCATCTCAGAGGCCACTTTGATCGCCTCTGAAGCTGGTGGGATGTCTCGTGTTCCTGGACTTTACTCCAAAGAGCAAATTAACTCTTGGAGGACCATTACAGACGCCATTCATGCCAAATCCGGCTTCGTCTTTGCTCAGCTTTGGGCTTTGGGGTAATTTTTCCCTCCATATCTGTTCAAAAAAGATGCTGACTATATTATAGCCGAGTTGCGGACCCCAAGCTCGTCTCCAACGTCTGGAGTTGCGGTTCTATTCCTTTCGATGTCAAGGGCAACGGAGTAACTGACCCCCCCACCAATTTCACTATTATGAGTGAAAGAGATATCGATCGCTTCGTGGATCACTATAGACAAGCTGCTCTCAACGCTATCGAGGCTGGGTTTGATGGAGTCGAGATCCACGGAGCCAACGGATATGTGAGTCTTGACAACATGAACCTCATTGAATCGCAAAGCTAACTTTTTATAAAGCTTATTGACCAATTCGTGAGTACATGTACGCTCTTCTAGAGTTTCAACTAAGGCCATGATAGCTCCAAACCAACAGCAATGATCGCAAAGATTCATATGGCGGCAGTCTTGAAAATCGTTTCCGTTTCCCGCTGAGAGTTCTCAACGCCGTTTGTGATGCCATTGGCCCTGAACGGGTCGGCATACGCATGAGTCCCTTCTCTCGGTTTCAAGGCATGAGAGAGACTAAACCTCTGGATCTCTTCGTGCCTTGGACGGAGGCTATCATCAAGGCTCAACCGTCCCTGGCGTTTATACATGCCGTTCAGCCTCGAATTGAAGGAAGTGCTGATTCTCCTGATATCCCCGAGGAAAACGAAACACTTGCTCCTATTCGCGAAGCCACTAATAAGTCTAGAGTGAAGTTAATCGCAGCCGGTGGGTTTTTACCTGACTCTGCTGTTAAGCATGCCACCCAGACCGATGATCTTGTAGCATTTGGGAGATATTTTATTCGTGAGATATGTCACGAGAAGAGAACCAGAATAAAGGCTGACTCCTTAATAGCGAACCCAGATTTACCAGCACGAATTCAGAATGGGTGGCCGCTGGCCAAGTATGATCGTAGTTTATTTCACACTTCAGATGAGAAGGGTTACACGGAGCAAGTAACGATATCCGCCGTCTGGAAACTTTGCTGACCATGATCTGTCTATAGCTACCCAACTTACAACCCTAATGGAACGGAGTAGTATATTCATATCATGACGACTGGTAGTTCTTAGACTTCGAAAGCAAATGGAACAACCTGAGATATGACTTAGATGTATTTGTTGAAGTAGGAGGTGGAGGAGACCGGGCAGATAATACATTGAAGACGCCGGTGGGCGGTGGGGAGCAGAGCAACAATCG
>JAALXK010000148.1:0-23699 GCA_012977745.1 Fusarium anguioides | reverse complement strand
ATATTAAACCACTGCTAATAGATATATATATTCATACACATACTATATTCCATCTTATATCAGCTTCCATTACAACCCAGCTCTATGTCTGGGCGACTTCGACACTGATTAACTACCTAACTAACTACCTATAGGACATCATCATAACCGTTAACAAACAAACCAGGTCTTCCTATCATCAATCTGTAAACAGAGCCGCGACTCCATTGCCAAACCAACTATCCAAATACCCAGTCAACTGTCCAATACAAAGAAAAGGTCATGAGAATCCTGAGAAGCAAGTCTAATACTAAGCAAAAATCTTGAGAAACGCCAACAGAAACGCTTTAATCATAGGGTATCAAATTCAAACTCATCCTCCAAGCCCAAACCCGTCAAACGTGTTCGAATCGTCTCCAATATCCTCTGAAGATGTCTGACCCGATGAATTACAACTGAAATATGCATGCAATGGTATTCGGCGAGTCCCAGCACCATGTCGTATACCATTTCCGCTTCATCTTAACAAAATCAGGGTATTGCTTCGACGTACGAGGTCCTCGTTCATCCGTTGCTGGCCATGCCCGTCCGATTCAGTGGAGAAATGAGCCAGGACACCCTTACTCAAATACAATAGGAAATGTTGCTGTCAAAAAGAGAGAGAGAGAGAGAGACAGAGAGAGGGGGGGGAATCATCTAACAAGCTCAGCTTGCCTCGCAAACTCCTAGGGCCCAGACGTATCAATGTGTTGAACTGAATGCCGGTTCCTTAAGTGAGCCACTGATGCCAATCCAGGATATCGTTAAATGCTGTCAATCGAGTCCAAAACCGAGTTAAACCAGAGTCAAACAAGAGTAGGGATGTCGTCATGTGCCAAAAAAGGTAACTTCATGTTCGTGTATCATGCAAAAAAGCTAGCCCGTAACGTGCATCGTTTCCGCTATCGGGTATAAAGCCAATGTCAAACCAGGCCAAGGAAATAAGTCATAAAATCGTTAAAGTCATTGCCGTCTCAAAACTACTGCGTGTGTTCGAAACAGACATAGGTGGGAGAGCTGCCTGTCTTTGTAGCCCGTAACTATCAAGTTAAGTGCATGATTCAACTCAGTACGCAGCAGCGGTCGACCCTTCGCTTGTTGCAACAGCAACCAGTGCTTCCAAGCGTCCCAGAGAGCCGTTACTACCTGGTCGTCCTTGTTGTTGCTGTTGTTGAGCCTGCTGCTGAGCCTGCTGATGATGCTGCTGCTGGTGCTGTTGCGGGTACTGCTGAGCTTGCGGTGGTAACTGTTGCTGTTGCTGTGTATGTTGATATGGATGTTGAGGTGGTGGGGGTTCTTTAACGGGAAAGCCGCTGAAACCAGTAAAGTTCGGGTGCACCATTCGATCAACATGTGCCATTCGCGGATCCTGTTGCTCCTGTGGCGGCCTGCCATCTCTGTGGACAGATACAGGCCCGTTATACCATCCACGGCGCTTGCTTTCCCTTGATGTCGTAACGGATGGGGCTGACATGGTGTGGTGATGGAGGGCTCGCGGGGCAGAGGTAGGCGTAGACTTAGGACCCTGATATACTGGAGGTCGCTCCTCAAAACGAACCGTAGGGGGGTTGAGTCGCACATGCTCGGCCTGGGCTTGGACTGCTTTATTTGCTTCCGAGGCCCAACTGCCTGCGCTATCCCTAGGCGGAGTGCTGTGGTTGATATCCAGGCGGTTGAGGCCACGCTGTAGACTGGCATCGTACATGTTGAGGTTCCGTCTCTCGTCCTGCATCGGGGTTTCGGGGAGATGTGGTTGATAGGAGGCACGCATCTGAGGCTCTGGGTCGACCATCATGGGGGAAGGCTGTCTCCTGGGCGGAGTGGCTGGTCGAGGCGGGAGGGGATCGAACGACTCAATTCCGGGCAGACGGAAGGAAGACTGAGAGTTGGAAGGGTTTGCGATCGGCGGTGGCGGGTTCGGACGGACTGATGACTGATTCACAACGGAGCTTAGCTGACTGGGGTTACCATTGATATTGCGGCTGTCTGGATGCCATGTTCTTCGGCGCCAATCACCCTCCGAAACTGACTCTCTGCGTGACCATTGAGACGTCGACGAGGGAGTTGGAGATGGAGGGATGCCGTTACTGGTTGGCGGAAGAGCACCCACATTCGAAGAATTGGCAGGACCTTGTCCAAACATCATCGCTCTTCCTCCTAAGCCTCCAGGAGATTGGAACGGATTGGCTCCCGAAGGAACGCTCAAGCGGCGGCCTGGAGTACGAGTTCCTGTGGTATACATGCTGTGAGAACGTGAGTGTGAAGTGGCCGGAGAAGAGACACCCGGTCCCCATCTGGGGCTACTCTGCCCAGTCGAAAACGTGGAAGAAGTTGGTGTGCCAAAGTCACTTGGAGAGGCAGGCCGATAGTGAGGATATGAACCTTCCATAGCGCTTCGATACGACTCCAATGATAACCGTGATCGAGGATCTGCCATTACCAGGGGAGGCGGTCGCCTCCTTGCATCTTGTACGCTGTAGGCAGAGCCAACTGAACTGACACTAGTGATACTAGATGTCGATAGTGACTTGGAATGCCCTCGTTGAGGGCCACCAGCACTACCACCAGTTGAGGCTCTGGCTCGATTACCCGCTTGCCTTATTCGATCAGGCCGCATTTGTCGTTGAAACCGGGAACCAGTTGCAGCTAAAGAGTCAAGAGGAATGTTCTCATTAACGTGAACTGTCTGTGCGTGTTGTCTCAGATTATCGAGTCTCGAAAAGCGGCGTGAGCAGTGACATTGGAATGGGCGTTCTCCTGTATGTTTCCTATTGATGCCCGTCAGCATTACGACAAACAACACGTATCAAATAAAGGCGGAATTTCACGAACCTGATGTGTCTTGCCAGATGCTCACTGCGTGTAAAACTCAAGTTACAAGGAGGGTAGTCGGTGCAGTAGAAGCGCTGTGACTTCTTCTTCTTGCTTGACCGTGGCCCGTCTGCACCAACACTTTCATCATCAGATCCAGCGCCGTCCTCGATGGTCCCAGCTTCCCCATCAGAGTCGTCCATATCTACGTCTCCTGAATCTCCTGACTTGTTCGAATGCCGCGAGTCGTGACGCCTGGGCATCTTTGGTTTGGTCGGTTGTTCGGGCATCTGGATCCCTTGAGGGAATGGACTTGACGGAAGAGGTTTCTGGCTAGCCATGTTGAAGGTCGCCCTCGTCGGAGTCGCAGCATCGTCGCTATGCATTGGGTGTGACTGGGGAGCTGTGTTGGGCCGAGGGGTAGCGGTCGATGAAGCCATGACGTCTTCTCGGGAGACCGTCATGGCCAGTGGAGAATTCACTGGTCGAAACGCAGCCGCCATGGCGACAAAGTCGAGATCGATAACGGCAACTATAGTTAGATAAGAGTGACTGACTCTAATGCCGTTGCGCAGAGTCACCTCTCGGGAAAGGACGAGAAAGATGCCCGGGGGAGTGCAACGTCCTGGTCGCACAGGTACGAGGAGAAGTCGGTCGGATAATCGTTATGCACCACTATATGTGCTGTCGAATCTGCGTTATTGCACTTAGACGCCAATGATCTTACTGAGGCTGAAAATGCAAAACGACCAAGGCATCCAGCAGAAGACGTGGGGATGGTGATGACGGCCGAACGCAGGCAAGCCCGTTGAGGACAAAGGATGGGGGAGAGGGGATAAGAAGTAGTAGCCTGGGGGTCAGAATGCAACAAGACACGCACACACGGAACGAAACATGTACAAGTAGATCGAGGCTGAAGGCGGATCCCGGCGGGATAAAGAGATAGATGTAAGGGGTTAAGAAGAGAGACAACGAGGATGGAGAACAGGGTGTGTGTGTGTGAGAGAGTTGTAAGAGAATGAGTAGAGGCGTTCTCAGACTCCAACAGTATCCACGACTGCTAACTAAGGCCCGCCTTAGAGCGTACCCAGAAATGCCGGCGGGGGAGGGAGGCGTGCGTAGTGGTGATGCAAGCGAGCCAAGGCCAGGGCCTAGATCCGTAGAGTGACACGGACCAGACTGAGGTGACTTAATAATTTGTGAGTGACAGCTGTAAAAGTAATGCAGTCAAACTCATTTGATGCAGTGGTTTGTCTCTTTCAAAGCTGTCCTTTGTGGTTGCAGTGACTCGAATTCATCAACGAGTAACCCAAAAAGTAAAAGTTGGAACTGTACGTATGTATGCTTGCTGCATGAAAGACTGCAGTAGCAACGTAAACCCAAACCTGCGTGACGCAAAAGAAAAAAGGTTGACAGTCGCAACTGGTGAGTCGAGACAGGGGCACAGAGGGAAAAAGTGGCAGGGCCGCAGGGGCAAGCGTGGCGATGATGTATGTCTATGGTTGCTTTTCCGCCCCAAATCGATTGTCTGTGGAGTCCGGATCCGGGATGGATGCATGGAGGCATGGATCGAGTTGCCCAACTCTCTTGTTTCCCTTACACTAAGACGGAGTCTTTGTTAGTCGCGTTGCCCGACCAATCAGTCTAGAGGTCAGCCACCTCACACAGTCGTCCTCGCTCTTGTCATGCTCATCGACCCGGATCACCGTAGGTGTGAAGACCGACAAGAACCTAATTCCCTAAAGCCCTAGCTGGCTGTAAATCAAGCCTGGCACTGGACACGCTCGAGTCTTGAGTTTCTCTGGGCGTGGAGCTCTAGGCTCGGTTCAAACGGCGCCAATAACCACAGCATCTCCGCTTTGCCAGTTTGCGACTGACCACAACTCATCCTGTCTTGTGGAAACCCTGCAGGGCAAGGCACCGCCGACTTTGGTGGGGAGCGGTTTGCAGGATGAGTCGACACTTCTTGGAGGTATCCGTATTCCTGAGCGGTGACTGTTGGGCACGATAACCTGGATGTGAGGTGGGTGGGCGGTGGAATTGCAGCAAGTCAGAACGACTTGAGCATCCGTAGTACCCAGGCGCGCGGGTCCTGTATTAGCCAGAGGCATATAGCAAACCACGCCGACTGATTGGAGTCGCACAGCACCTTGCTGAATAATTCTACATGTTAAGGGTACACTGAACAGCGACTCATGCCAGTCAGAGACGTCAGGTACAGGTCACCTGCACTGTTGAGCAGGGGGCGGGCCAGGTACATAGCGCCAGCATGTACCTGATATGACCCATGCGAGGAATAACCCTGCAAGCGCTGCGGCTTGATCAACCAACGAACTGCAAGCTAGTGGTAAAGCAAGCTGACAGTTGACCAGCCTGACCGATGATATGAAACCTAGGGGTTTGTACCCAGCCATTTGGTGCGTTGTTCCTCGACCGCTTAGTTGTATTTTCATATCTTACAAACTCTTCATATTCTCGGCGAGGTGAATTTCAAACATGGTTTCAACCAGAATAACCTGATGGTCAGAGATTCTGGGCGGACCAGTCTCTGCTCATGCCCTAGATCAGGGCACAAACTAACTAACTTTCAGGATTCGCGACATCGCCAATCCAGTTTGAACCAGCATACATGCGAGGGGTTGGTCTCTCAGCCTTGAGTGGATCAAGGGAGCCATGTCAAGACGGACGCTTTGGTAGTTTTCACTCACAGGGACCCAAAAATGTGCCGTTGGGCGATGGTAAAAATAAACCTCGCGCCAGCTGTATGGTGAACCAAAACCTTCCTGTGCAGCTGTGCTTGACTCGAAGCGAAGCCGTCCCTGGCCGACCAGCCGCAAGGGGCCGTGTCGGGGCCTTGGCATTGGCTTTTTGGAGCACAAAGTTTCCAATTTTGTTGCGATGATAGCACGATTCCGGCTTTCAACACTGCCCGAATAAATTTTCTCGAAATCTTGTTCCTGGTTGTCATGGATATGCTTGCAGCAGCATACCGTATCAGATAAATTAGCGGGGTGGGCATGTCAAGAGGCAGCAAAGGAAGCAAAGGATTCCTCATCGTCTGCCAGCCAGCAAAGAGGTCATCTGGATGCAGCCGGCTTACCCATGCGATCTAATCTGATACAGACCCCTCACCGCGTCCTTAACGCCAGCAAACAGTCGCTGTTGCTCAGCTTGATACATAATACAGTAGGTGGGCTGGGGCATAATGGTGCCTGGATCCCGCAGGTTGGTGGGCTTGAGATTCAGTTCGATGATGAACATGGTGCGGGGAGGTAAGCTGCGTCCAAGCAGAATGCAACCCATTCAAATAAAGCACATGTCTCCCGACATTGGGAAATGTCCTTGCTAGGTCGCTATTCGCTTCCAATGTCGCGGTCTGATATAAATTTGAAGGTACGATAGCTCTGGATGCAGTGGCTTGAAGCGACAAAAGGTTCCAGAGTATGAAAGCTCAAGTGCACGGTCAATCGATCACCCCGGCGCCGTTGGGCGCAATGACGTGAAATGTTGCAAGACAGAAGCGAATACTCCGTGCACATGGATGTATCACGGTTAGCAGGTAACGGTCGTAGTGGAGAGTTTGGACTGGTATTCTGATAGCCCGCGGCATCAGGAAGAGACCGGTCATTGTTTCCGAGGATGCCGTACAGGCGAAGTCAAACTCAATGCTGACCTCGTATGACGCACTGAGGGTTTTGTAGGATGGGGCTCTACTGCCAACACACTGGTTCTCTCAATGCAGGTCGAACAACAACTGCGAGTTACTTCAACAAGTGCCTCCAAAATGTTTGCCTGCATGCATTTCACGGCGGTGTATGTTTGCGGCGGATAGGTCTAGCGTACCTAGGTATGTACTAAGGGACTGTAGGTAGGTAGTGGACCGTGGTCAAAAACCAGGTACTTTATCATCCCGCAGTCCAAGCTTTGGGGACCTGAGCCACATGAACCCCTCGAGAGGCTGGTGCAGAGAAAGACTGAGATTGTATCAAGATTGAATGAACTTGGCTTATGATCTATATCAGAGCCGATGTAACGGAATCTGTATACGGAACTCGAGGTTCATGTCTCCCACCGCAATTCTTCGCATGAATGAGGCGCACAACACAGAGCCAAGGCGTGTGGACAGAGTAGCATGGCTCGCATTTGCGTTTCTGCAAGCTCTGGCCGGACGTTGCGCATGCAGCTTGAAAGGAATGTATTTCTGATTCGAGGCTCACAAGCTCACAAGCTGCCCACCTGATATGCAAATGGAAGGTTTCTAGTCGTTCATCGGTGGATGGCGATCTTTGATCTTGCAAGCATCTCCCCACATTGTATTTTGTGTGCTCCTGTATGCAGCCTGGCACTATACAGATACTGCCTGTTGCTCATTAGCATGACATATTTGCTGCACTGTAAACCCGACGATGCCCTCAGTAAGTACAGTAATGGACTCGTGCTTACTCTCCGATCTTGGTCTACGGCTATCTATGCTTTTTAGGCGTGAAAAATATCGACGGGGGCTTGTTGAAATTGACTTTTGGCGTCTTTCTAGAGAAGAGTTCTAGGGTTAGAGGTGGTTGGCTGACGTATCGTCTGAAAGGTCCCTGAGATCTTGCTCCTCCTAAGCTTTTCTTTTTCCGAGGCGGCTAGCTCCGCAATGGATGGATACTCTTTTGATTCTATTGATGGAGCAGTTGAGGTGTTGTGCTTGTGTGCTTGTGAGCTATCAATATTTCATGCTGTGCTGTAAGTACAAGGATGGAGTCCACTAAGAAAGAAAGATACCTCCAAGTCTTTCCAGCTCAAAGTACCCCTCCTTCCCGTCTCCTCCACTCCTTCAGGCTCGCTCCTCCCTGGTTGAACCCCTCGCCCCTCCGCTAACGCAGAGCTAGAGCCTAGAGCTACCTACAGTAGAACTAGACGGTAACTACCCCACCCCCTCTGTTTATCCTTATGCACGTCCCCCTCCTTCCCGTCATCAATGCATCCTGTGACCCTCTATCGATAAGAGATAAGCACGTAAGAAAGTGGGGTGTGGCTGGTCAAAAAAAGATGACCACTTGAATTGAAAGCATCTTTTAGCACAGTCTCCCGCAATACTCGATATACCTATCATTTGAGCATGCTACGTTAAAAGTCTTCATGGTCATTGCTACATCGACCTGTATGATTCAGGGTTCTCATATCCATCAGATGTCGGAAAGGTTGCGAGGCCTAAAGACCCACAAGAGCTACATGTACCTAAATTGAATATAACTCTAAGTATCCCTTAACTTGCGCCGTCTATGGAGATACCTCTATCGACACATCCCGTTGATCTGAGAAGGGGTCTTGTGCTCTCGATTGGCTCAAATACCGCCAATGTTCATCACTCGAGTTTCTTTATTCTCTTTGTTCGGTCGACTCCAGAAGCGAGCATCATAAACATTCCCACAACGCCAAGCACTCAAACTTTCTAGGACCTGCGTTTGAAAAGATGCTCGTTCTACAATTCCATTGGTACCTCGTTTCTTGGTGACAATCCAGTCAACTGGCGGTGACCATTAAGCTTCCAGCCTCTTTTTTCTCTACGCTATTTCCTGGTTCAGCCACCAGATCTTGAATTGGAGTACTCATTGTCTCGGTGTTTTCGGGTACCTGGCCAGTCTAATATTAGGCGACCCGATGCTCTGTACCTATCTCACCACACAAGTACGCCTCGCTCGGCCTCAGTTGCATCACCATCGCCTGATACCGTTTTCTCGCATCAGTGCCAGGGATCACTATAGAGATGCGAGAATTGACTTGCATACACTAAAACAGCGCACCCAGCCGCCTCTAGAGAAGCCGCCGTTTGCGCCTCATAGCCATGACAGCTCCACTTGGCGTTTGTGATCAACATTGAGGGTCTTTTCTTCAACTCAATCGCGCGGCTGGTTTATCATAAGCAAGCCAGCCAGCCAGCCAGCCATGGCCGCAGGTTGAGCTGGCGTGATCAACATCATGAGCCCCAATCCCTCGATCAATTGGCATCCGATTCTATTTTCAGGCACCAACTATGAGATCAATCTTATCCTGAAATAACGCGGACATGGGAGACTCGCCAAAAAGCTTGGTCCTCTGGAATGGACGAGCCACAGACCAGCTTACCGCCTTTTACATAGCCGTTTCCAAGCTGCTGGTTGCTAGGAAACAAGCGCCTCTTTCAATACTATCGAATCTACTATGTTCTCGTATGGAAAACGCAGCAACGCTCGATATCCCTCATTCAAGATAGATTATCTCACTTGATATGTACGGTACCTTGTTCGTTCCTGAGCTACTGTCCGAGCCCTCGTCCTAGTCTTTGGTCCGGTCTCCAATCATGCCACCAAATGCAAGGCACGGCGCAGGTTGACGACAGACATATCCACCAGAGTAACATGGTCCCCAAAGGATGCCACACATGTCTGCCCTGCACCCTTGGCCTGACCCCCAGATGCTGGGTTGCACACCAACTCACTTGATGTTGACGACGACAATTGATGACTCTTAAACCCCGCGCCCGCCCGCTCATTCCGACCACACCCATGTGACGACTCCATAGGCAGGGGAACATCACTCATTCACTCGTGGCCGCCCATGGTCGGGTCGGTAGGTGAGCGACCGGTGAAGCAAGGGACTGCGACTTGACTGAACCTGCAACAACAACGTCCACTCCAGCCATTGGTTGAATAGATACTGCATGTCGCCAACCGAGATATTCATTCCTCTGAACATGCAGTCTGAAAAGGACCCTTTGACTTCCCCAACCTCGCTATTCAATGTTTGCCATGCCCTGGAATTCTACAGTTTCTGATTGTCTCATCGCTTGCCTACCACTAGGGACCCTCAATTTCAATGTCGTCTTGAATTGTCTTTGTTTACAAGCCACATGCTAATAGTGGCCATGCTCTATTGCCCGATGGAGATCCACAACACTTGTCAATTACCTGTCTTGTCCTGAACTTGTCTCGTCTTGTCTTTAACCTCTCTTGTTCGGGCCTTTGGGTCCTACACCGCTCTTTTATGCTCAAACCCAAAATTCGATTGCCCTTGACTCCTTCTGGTGGATCTCCCATACACATGTCTTTCAACGCCTCAGCCTCACATACTAATTAACTAACTGACGTTTGAAGTTTGACTCTCAGATCAAGCAGGGCCTACGATCGTGAAGCCCAGCTTGGATCTGAATGCAGCTAACTCTAGTGGGTTGGACTTCCTCTTGATGGTCGGGTTCTGAACCCGACTTCCCCCCAACCGACATAGCTGTTGCGTATCAAGACTGCATGCGCCTCAAGGGCCTTTCATGCAAGTATCCTCATTCGCGTGCTTGGATGCATGTACGTATGTATGTATGTCAAAGTCCCATGATTCGATTTGCGATCTTCCTGTGCAACCCAACCTTGAAGCCTTTGTATCCATCCATATCGCATATCGTGCGGAGATGTAGCCCAAGTCTGACGGTCCTTCATTCCTCGGTTCTGCAACCATCCAATGTCTTTTATCCGACCATGTTCTTTATCTCGGTTGTCTTCGGTATCTTCAACCCGGTGAACTCGTGCTGACTGCTCCCTATGTTGGCACCATTCGGGGATTTTGATGCATCGCAATGCTGTACCACGCTACTGTTCTAGTATGTCCCCTTAAGGGCAACTCTGTGGAGGCGATAGTCCTGCTGCATATCTAGTTTCTTTGCCTGCGTGTTCGAGCCAAGGGTGGTGATGAGTTTTCGACGCCACCCTTCATAAGCCCTCACGACTCACGTCCAGACCTGGTCTGCCCTTGAGGCTCCGCGATCAACGCCAAGTGGTTTATCGCCTTCAGCTGGGGAAGACCCCCGCATGTGATAATGCTGCAGACTAAGCAACTGATACTCCAGATGTAGTAAGAGCTGACATCATGATGGTTCTAGTGTCGATCCCCAGGGTCCTTGACAAATCGAGCTGGTGATGCTTCGTGACATGGCCAGCCCCAGTTAATCTGAAGGAACTCTCAGTTACCGCGTGGGGGTACCTTTTCAGCTTGAGGCAATTATAATTGTGGTTTCTGCATCATGTATGGTCTGATATTTTTGGTATTAACCTTTTATCCTATGTTGGAGTAGAAGATGGTCACATCAGATCATGTAAGTCAAAATGGGTCGTGCTACAGGGTAGTTAACGTCTGTATCAGTCTGAATGATGGTACCCGTTACCAATGGACATGCAATGGATACTGCTTTAATGGACGGTGAGGTGAAGGGAGGTCAAACTTTCGCCGTCTGTTTGGCTATCCCTACAGTAATGCGTTGATCTTGGTGCGTTGGTCTCAAGACTATTGACTATGGTTGAGATGCGTGACCACACCAAAATCGATACAAAGTCTAAGAAAACACCAACTAGTTCTCAGTGTATGAAGTATAACTCGAGATAACATACCGCCATCAAACAAGGGGAACATGTCTTGCAAAAATGAGTGATCCAAATATATGTCATTAAACATATCAATTTTCATCCATATTCATATCTAACACATAGATGTAGTGTATAATGCGAGTGACCAAATAGCATCCCATAGATAACACCGCACATTTGTAACTGACTATTGATGCAATATAGACGCTTCTTACGTCATGATACCCAGTATAACAGTATGCAGAGCTGGGTGCAATGCTTAAACTCATCGCATACAGTGATCCACGCATAGCCCTTGGAAGCATGGACTACTAAATGTCCAACATGCTCTTAATCTGTTGTGGGGGGGCATTGATGGAGTTGGTCGTCTCGGTACTGTTGCTACGACCGGTAGATCCGGGACGACCGGAAACTCGGCCACGACCCACGCCGTCAGTGTAAGGAGGGGGAGCTGGGCCGTCAAGGCCGAGTTGCGCTTCGCGGCGGGCTCGGTCTTCGGCGAGGTTGTTGGGGAAAAGGATACCAGCAGCGGCTTCCATGTTGCGCTCGTGACGGCGACGCTCATTCTTGCCAGTGTAGGGCTGAGTGAATGTTCGTGAACCGGTGGAACTAATGGAAGCGGAACTGGTATGGTTTACTCGAGGGTTGTTGGAGGCGTCGAGAGGGCGATGCATATGACCCATCTCGATATCATCGTCCCTGGCAGCAGTCAACGCCTCCTCACGCAAGTCTCGTTCTGCATCACCTTCGATACGTCGGCCTGTGGCTCTGCCACCACCAATCTCATGTACGTTGCGTGTGAGCTTGTCCTTGAAAGTGAGCAGGTGGTCGCCCCTAACACGTTTCCACCAAGCAGGCTTGTTGACTATGCCAAGCTCACGATTGAGCATCTCACCGCGCTCACGTCGCTTGCGGATAAGATCCTTATCCTCGTTGGGACTGAAGAAGCCATAGAGGTATTGGATGTAGAGGATGAGCAGCGACGGAAGGAAGCCCCAGCAGTAGATAACCGGGAGGTTTCCGTTGTACTTGACGATGGAATAGTCAAACTCCCAGGAAATGAAGGCCTGATAGGCAATGGTGGCTGCAGAGAGGGGGATCATGAGCCAGAAGCGGAATGGGATATATCGAAGGAATCCAACAGCGCGATTGACGATACCACGGTGTCGAGGCTTGTAGTGCTTAATCGAGTGATAGAGAGAGAAGAGGATGGTGAGCCAGGCAACTATGAGGCAGAAAGCGCCAGCCTTGAAACGAGTACTCGTCGCTGCAGGAACCGCCTTGTCCAATGTCTGCTCCTCCGAGTGCTGCTGCTGGGGGAATTTCCAACTGCGTGGAACAACCATGAAGAAGTTCATCCAGAGCCAGAGGTAAAACCACAAAGGCAAATAGAACTCAACCTTGGCACGACGGTCGTCATCCTTCAAGATGAATGGATTAGGGTCAACATACTGCCTTTCTTGCCAAGATCCCCAATGACGAACAGCTTCCCATGTCATGGCGACAGTACCCGTGCAGAGGAGATACCAGAAGAAGACATTGATGGTGATGGGTAACTCCTGTAGGTAATATCGGTCGATATCAATACCAACAAAGAGACTGATGAGAGCAGCAGCAGCGGTGAACAGGGCCCAATACCACTGCCAGCGGCGACCGATGGGATAAAAGCGCGAATCGCGTGGCATGTACAGCTTTCCATGCTTGGCCAAGACGGTAAGGTTGAGGACGAGAGCAATTCCAAAGGCAACAGCAAAGCCAATTCCAGCAAAACCACGGGCTTTGATGTTCTCGATGGCAGAGTAACAGCTAGTAGCATTGGTCCACGAGCCGTTTGGGAAGACGTAGGCTGCGGTATAGGGATCGAAGGTTAGATAACACTTTGAGCCATTGGAAACGGTGTCATTGCTGTAGTAGGTGTAGTTGAAGTGCTTAAGGGTGGTGAGGTTGAAGTGGACTCCGTTGAAGATGGTGTCGCTGGAGTTTCCCTTGTCACCTGCTGGCCAGTCCTTGACGGCACGAGCGGAGATATGGGCGAATGCTTCGAGCAAGCCGTTCATCGTGAAATGTTGTTATGTTGGGGCGAGTGCTTGGTATTTGTCGTTGTTCGCGTTGGCTCGTTCGTGATCGCTTGCGGGGATTTGAGGATAAGACTGCAAGTCGAAGACCCGATTAAATCTTGAATAGATGCTGTACAGATATCGTGATACAATTGCGCGTGTATGAATGGGCAATTGGCCCTCGAGAATCAAGAGGTTTGTCAATCAATAAGAAGCGATTCAACAATGGGACGCATCAGGACATGGCTCAAACAAATCGACGATGATCTCAACTAACAAGAGATAAGGCAACGTCGAGATGAATGAGGGAAGAAGAAGGACGGAGGAGGAGGAGGAGGGGAGGAAGGGAAAAGGCCGATAAAAACAAAATGTCGTTCGGAAAGGCGATCAATGGGCGAAATGGATGCCGGCCATGCCGTTGCGATGGAGAAAAGCCTCGCGGCTTTAGTGGATGGCCGTCATCTTTTTACTGGGTACGTATTTCCGTGGGTGTGGAGGTGGAGACGCCGAGCGGTCCGTTTGGTGGTCGAAATTCTCTCATACTGGCTGGCATGTTTTGTTTAATACGGAATATACGAGAGATGAAAAACATGTTGATCGTCAAAGTTTGAGGCTTCAGTGTCCTCAAATTTTAAGGTCCAGCGCAAGAACGCCAAGAATTGAGACTATTCAGCTCTTGTATAAGCATCTGCATCATGCCATTGTTCGCGCATCAATATCAATCCACTTCTAGCACCCATGCAGCAATGACCTCACTGTAAAAGGCCTTGTTCCTCAAGATTCATTGGTTGCTGTGCCAAGGGCTACCTTTAATCCCCGCGATGAGCTCCATTTGCTCCGCCAGAGCCACCGCCAAGCCAAAGAGCTTGCGTGAAGTGAAGTGGTCAGGTGAAAAGGTACGTACCTGAATTGCGGGAGAGCGATGCCCGAAAAGGCCAGCAAGCTTCCAGAACAGAACAGGGACCAATTGACAAGTTTAAGCTTGCGCCAACATCACCAACTTTCAACGGTTACAACTTCAAAGATTGACACCGGCATAGTCTCGGTTCTTTGTTAAGTATGGCCGAAGAAACCACAGTTGACGATGAGCCATCGTATATTGACTACGAAACCTTTCTCGACCCCGATTTCTCCCCCGCTGCCTTTGCGAATACGCTTGTCGTTTCCACGAACAACGCGAATGATACACCCCTCGATCTTTCTACGCCCCTGTCTCGTGTTCTCTTCGACGCTCAGGAAATCGATTCACATATCGACGTTCTCACGACTCGCTCCGCCGTCCCATTGCTCAACTATACCCAAGAACAAACTCAAGCATCGAAAAATATTGTTGGTGAATTAGATGGCCAGATTCAAAGCTTGAACGATAGCTACCGCCAGCTTGAGAAGGAGGTCATCGATAAGCATGCCGAGGCAGACGAAGTCCGACTTGTGGCTCTGCGGCTTTGGGAGACACTGAAGCTTGGCCGTTCGGTTGGTCGCTGCTTACAGCTTGGCCGACAGCTTGAGGTTCAACACTCAGAGCTTGACAGCGGCGCCGGAAAAGAGGACCATCGGGCTCTTGCACGATGCGCCTATACTATTCTATCACTGCGAGAAGTCCTCGATCGCAAGGCTCCAGGTGAAGAAGGCTTCGGGCTCAATCGGGTAGAAGCGGTCAAGAGTTTGCAAGACACAGTCATAACTCATGTTGACCGATCTGTTCGTGAGCGGGCAGAACGCATCGTTCGCGAGTTCTCGATTCAGTCGACCTCGACCTTTGCCCAAGTTGAAGAGATCAAGGCGCGGACGGCATCAGCTTTGACGGCACTGTATCTCCTATCGCCAACCGCTGGCTTCAAGCCTGACAAATGGGTCCCAAGGCTGCTTCTCCAGTCTTTAGAAACATACATACGATCCGCATTACAAGCTAGTATCACGGCATTGTCCCGCTCACTGGGTCAACTTCCAACACTGGACAAAGCCTTGGCCGATGTTATGGCCAAGTGTCAGAACATTGTCTCGCTTGAGGCTGTCCTCGACACAACAAAACCACCGGCCCACCCTCTACTCCCCGCCTCAAACCAGCCGAGCCAATCGAGCTTGCTGCAGTTCCTACTCGCACACCTCGAGACTGGAAGTATCGCCTCGTTCTTCTGGAGGACTATGGCCAGCAGCCTTGCCACGCGTGTGCAGGATATCGTGAATCGTGGAGGTGTCGTGGCTAGAACCCTACGGACGAACAAGAACACGGTTGGTGATGCAATCCGACAGGCTGTTGTCAAGGGATCCCAATTACATAGCGCATTGACGGGATCCAAGAGCAGGACAAAGACAGAAGTGAATTGGGACAGAGAGGTGGCCGTTATGGTGGGAAGTGTGGTGAATAATCTTCGATAAAAGTGAATTAGACGCCAAGTATATATAAATCTCCCAAGATTAAGACAACAGGATATATTTTCAACTCGCTAAATACTTTATGTTGGTTACACACATCACATTTTATGAGGTTGTACTGATTCACTTTTCTAACTCATAGGCCTGATTGTGCTCCAAGCTTGTCAAACCTGTAGTCTATCTGATCCATGTTTGTTCTAATAATAAAAGATCGCCAAGTCGCATGAAACGCCTCATTTATCAGTCATCAACCTGCTAAGAGAGATCCAATCAGGGCACATCCTCTCCCCGCATTGAGCAATCTCACATAAAGAAGACATCTCAATCAAGGAAGTGGCATCACTTGTTTCAGAAACCTACAAATACCTGCTGTAAAAACACATCATTGCAGTCTTTTATACAACACCAACATTGGCTATTTCACAACCGAAGCAAACATGGCACCAAATCAAGGCCTCGTCCACCCAAAGGAATATGACATCAAAGACAGCAATGTGGAGCTGATCGGATCAGATATTGACCATCAAGTCAAGTACAATTCCGCGCTTACTGAACCAGCTTGGAATGAAGGCAAAGTTGGCGTTGAGCCAGGATTGTTTATCTGGCGTATTGAACAATTTGAGGTGGTTCCCTGGCCCAAGGAGAAGTATGGCCAATTCTATGACGGAGATAGCTTCATTGTGCTTTACTCGGAGCTGATCGGTAACGATGACGGCACCGAGAAGCTAGTTCACGACATCTTCTTCTGGCTCGGGTCACATACCTCGCAGGACGAGGCGGGCACTGCGGCGTATAAGACCGTCGAGCTGGATGAGTTCCTCAAGGGTGCGGCGACTCAACACCGAGAGATCCAAGAAGCACCTTCAGACGACTTTCTCGCACTTTTCCCACGTATCTCTATTAGATCCGGTGGTACTCGATCCGGATTCCGACATGTGGAAGAAGAAGAGCCAGAGGAGATACTTACCTTGCTGCGTGTGTTTAAGAACCCAGCCGCGGGTGTCAATGGCGTTGTTGTTCATGAAGTCCAACCTACTTGGAGAAGCTTGGATGATACGGATGTCTTTGTGCTGGATGTGGGCGACAAGATCTGGGTTTGGCAGGGCAAGGATTGCAGTCCCATGGAGAAGGCGAAGGCTGCTCAGATTGTCCATGACATGACTGTTGCAAAACACTCAGAAGTCGAAGTCATCTCTCAAACTGAGTCTCGTTCACGACGAATTGTCGATCTTCTTGGCGGAGATGACGAAACACCCCGCGAAGGATTCCACTGCAAGAAGCCAATGACTCAACACACCACTGCTGGCCAAGCATCCAAGAAGCTATTCAGACTCAGTGATGCTTCAGGACAGCTCTCGTTTGGCCTTGTCAAGGAGGCTGAGCGTATATTGCATGATGATTTCGAGAGTAACGATGTCTTCTTGCTTGATGATGGTGGAAGAGCTATCTGGGTCTGGCAGGGAAGCGGATCTAGCGCCACCGAGAAGAAGAGCTGGTTCAAGGTTGCGCAGGCATATGTGCGGTATTTGCAGGGTCAGAGTGGACATGAAGATGCGTATCTTACGCCTATTGCTAAGGTTGTTGAAGGAGGTGAGAGCCGGGCTTTTACGAGGGCTCTAGCAGCTTGAGGTTATCTTGCTGCGAGTGATTAAATGCAGTCTGTTTGTGTATATCGCAGTTAGTTCACGATGAACGTAGGCTCGTTAGGGGTTACATAGTACTTCAGGAAGTGCACTCTAACGAGAAGATCTGAAGCTGGTGTAAAGTCTAAATGTGCCTTGCAAGGCTATCCAACTCATGAGCTTGCGAGACACGTCATTTTCGGTCTGCTTCAAAATATGAATATCTTAAGACTATGTTTAAGCTTGTTGATTAATAATTTTGAGTGGAAGCCAAGGGTCGGTAAGTGGGCGTTTGATCGCGCAACATCATTACGAATGACATTCCTTCTCAAGATGAAGTGAGTGACTAGTTACCATGCAATAGAATGAACTAAGCACTGTGAACTATTGTATAAATCAATGCCAGTTCTTAGAATCATTGCATAACTCTATATGATTCATCCTTCAAAGAAATTGGGATTCTTATCAACACAGCTCAAGGAACTTATCTTAACGCGGCGATGACGATCATGACCTCTCACTGCCACGCCCTTTTACGCTCCATTGCATCCGAGCCGCGTCTTGGCGCTTATGGAAGAATGATTAAGTGAAGTTTAGGAATAATCCTTGTACTGCGATAACTTGTAGACTAGATCTTGGATTGCACTTACATTACCAACGCTCCCCTCTTTGTAGCGCGAACTTTATTGAGGATAGCTGAGGAAAAACTTGGATAGGAAATGCAGGGTGAGTTACAATTGGATGATCAAGTTTTTGCGTTAGCTTTACTGGCCAGGGATTGATATTTACAAACATGATTCCTGGTATTGTGGGTGAAACAACAATATACCCGCAGACTACTCAGGTAGCGGGTTACTACGCATTAAAGTCAAGACACATAGCCGCGTTTGAAGGTAATGAGTGATTTGTGATATCCTCTTCTTGGCACTTGTTGCCGAGCCTATGCGACAAAGTCTGACGAAGCCCATGTGTCTTATCTTTTAGCGGTGACTGGACCAGCAAAACCCTGTATGACTGCGAGGAGAGGAACCTTTGGTACCAAGGTAGTGTGATAGCGTAAATGCTACTATGCTAGGTTGCAGTATTAGTTACTGTACTCTGTAACTACTGTCCTTAACATTAAATCAGAGCCTAATATGATCCCCCGTGCAGGATTTATACATGGATTATTGATCGGGTAGATACAGTACTGAGAACAGCAGATAGTCGGATTGTGGGATGTGTATTCGTAACCGAGCAAGACAAAGCCAAGGTACTTCAGCCAACCAAATTGATAAGCCAGCCAACCAAGCTTAACGTGGTCCTGACAAATGTACGCCACTTACATGGGACCATGGGTGCATTAGTTACAGTACATTGCAGTGCTTGCGTACGTACGACCTAATTAGCCACTACAGATGCCTTTGATCTCACTGGCCGCTTGACCCTGATGATCGTCATAGAGTCTTAGCGGCCACCCGAAGCTCCCGCTCTATCCTACAAGAGCTGACCATACCCCAATGATCCGAATCGAAATGTTGAAGCTGGAATTTGCTGTAGTTTTGGCCATTGCAGAACCCCGCCAGTAGATTTGTTGGTTGCAACTCACTGCTACTGAGATTTCCAGTATTTGACAGCGCCTTCCTCGCTGCAGAACCGGCATCCAAGCAAAAGCATAAAGCTGACGGGAGCGAACCAAAAACCCCTCTCTTACTCTTCATCCTCCACCATATTTCTTAATCGACCAATATGAAATTCACTTCTTTCTTACTCTCAGCCGCATTGGCGGCGGCGGCGCCTCTATCTCGAACCACCGATGTCCGTCTTATCACTTACAACATCCGCCTTGCACCAAACAGACCCGAATGGGGCGAAGAGCGCTGGCCCGTCCGTCGTCCACGCCTAACAGCACAATTAAACTATGAAACCTCAGGAAGACCAGAATCTATCGTTTGCATGCAAGAAGCGACATATCCGCAAATCCAAGACATCCAAGAGGATCTGGGAAGCGAGTGGGACTATTATGGCATTGGACGATGGGGTGGTAAAAAGGATGAATTCTCGCCGATTTTCTATCGTCCTTCAGTCTGGAATATTGAGGAAAAGAAGACTTATTGGCTGAGCGAAACACCAGAGAAGGTTGCCTCCAAGGGATGGGATGCTGCGCATCCAAGAATTGTTACCATTGCACGCTTCCAGCATGCTACTACTGGGAACCACCTGGTTTATATGTGCACGCATTTCGATCACAAGGGGAAACAGGCTCGAGCAAACTCAGCAAAGATGTTGACTGACCTTGCTGATACCTGGTCTGTACACGATGGCGAGAGTATACCCGTCTTTATTGGCGGCGATCTCAACTCCTCCCCCGACGGCGCGGCTTACAAGCATCTCGCCAAAACCATGACCGATGTGAAGACTCTCATACCGCTGGAGAAGCGCTATGGACATTCGTCGTTTACGTATACGGCATTCACCGTGAGTCCATGGGATGACATGTACCTTGATCATATTTTTGTGCACGACCCAACCGGTATCGAGTTCAAGACTTTTGCAGTGGTTAACTCGCGGTATGAGGATGGAGTGTTTATTTCGGACCATCGACCAGTCGTTGTGGACGTGCGCTTGAACCAGGTCAGTCGCAAGCAACGAAGGACAGGAATGGCCTCAAACAAAGACGAGTAGGGCATGGCATTGCCAATGGCGTTGGTGTTTTTAATGATATGATACCCGTGTAAAGCTTAAATACAGATGGAAATCACTTCTAAGTACAGCTTGCTTCTCCCCATTCACTTATACTGTTGAACCTCTCTCTCGCACCAGTCAGTGAATGTTTTCGCAAGACCTGTACCGCCGTCTGTTTCAATATTCAGAGACAGCTTGATGTCATCTGGGATGCATCCGATGCGACCCCATGGATAGATCAAAGATCCGTTCTTATCAGTGGTGACGTCTGGTGACAAGAGCCCAAATAGTTCGCTGTAAGCCCCGAACTTGGGTGTTTTAAACACCAATCCCTAAGAATACTCAGTACATGCGCCAAAGAAAAAGAATTTGTAATTACCATCAAGAAAGAAACAGGTCCTGGCATATGGCGTTGCAGTTCCGTCTTCAAGAACCCTGGGTTGACCGCCTGCTTTTGTAAGCATCATGTAGGGACAAAGCGAACAGCCGAACTTGCCACCGATATGATCCCTTCTGATCCCAGCCTCAGAGCAGTTTCGTGAGCCAAAAGGATATTGCCTGCTTTGCTCATCATATAATTCGTCATCCGGTCCTTGACCACGCTCGGTTCCTTCTTGCCTTCGTCCCATATGAGTCCTCCCTTGGGTGTTCCCATCTGAAGAGTGCTGGCAAGCCAGATGATTCTTACATTACCTCGGTCTGCGACTTTTGTGGTTTCTACCAGTCTACCTTCAAGCAAGCGCGAAAACAGATAGCCACCTAGACAATTCGTTCCCATCTGCAGTTCATGCCCCTGTACAGTCTTGCTGCCTGCAGGAGGCGTCATCACACCAGCATTCAATACCAAACCATCGAGTCTCGACTCTTTGGCAAGGAATTGTTGAGCTGCGGGTTTTATGCTTGTGAGATCGGAGAGGTCAAGGTATAACGACTCAAGACGACCAGTTGAGTCAGGAAAGATTGATTGCAATTCCTGGATGGCCGATGTGATTTTCGAAGTATTACGCGTGGATATGTAGATGGTTGCTGAGCGGGAGTAGAGAATCTTAGCAAGCTCTAGACCGACGCCAGATGTTGCACCGGTGATGATATATACTCTGGAGGACAAGGATGGGACAGAGTATTCTGTGAAGGTGGGAGAAGGGGGGAAGAGTTGTGTTCGAACAGCCATTTTTTTATCCTGAGCCTTACATCAAGTCGATTATGGGATGAAGATAATGAACTGGTGGTTCGAGGAGAAGGGTGCCCAGCCCTTTATATATATGCATAGAACTGTGGTGTTCTAAACAGCAGTTACGTATATTTCCGCCATCCCTGCCAGTACCCATGGCTGGTGATATTAACATTCTAGTACGTTGTCATTCCCTCCAAAATTCAAGACGCAATTCGAAGGCGTTGTGGAGCTCGGCACAGTGATGCTCAAATTGGGTCGGAAATGTCCCGCCGGATCGGCTTTATGGTGTTTTATCACCTCCGACAAGGGCCGGATTCCCGACAACTCCACCCCCGGTATTCAAACATCTTCATCACCCATAGATACGCGAGAAGCGATCATACGCAATTGTTCTTCGGTATAGATCTGGCCATTTAATAATTTACAAAGATCCGAATCACTCACTCCCATAGCTATCTCAAAGTTCATTCAACTACACTGTCTCCAAATCATCTCTAGGCCTCAGGCGACGATTGAGCACTCCCTTCAGGAACAGGAACACGAGCACTCCGCGTGTAAATATGCTTTGCGTCCTCCCAGCTTAATCCTTCAACACACCCGCCCTTAACAGAGATCGTGGACTTGGCTTGCCCATTAGGGAAGATGCTGCGATGGAAGACTCTAACGCCGCACTTGTTGCAAAAGTAGCACTCCAGGGTATTTCCCTTGTCTGTAGGTCGTTTCCAGACACCAAGCTTGGATAACACATCCTCAGGGAGAGGCCATAAGCCTTCGGCTGGGAATATGGCTGATGTACCAAAGGCTGAGGCAGATTGCTTTTGACATTCGAGGCAGTGACAGCAGTAGACCCCGATAGGCTCTGGCTGTGATGCCGTGATTTGGATCGCGCCGCATTGACATACGATCTGGGGATTCATTGTGACTGTTCATTTATTAGTATACTAAATCGCTCAGGAAATTGATGTTCCTTCACTTAGTTTATAGAGCTCTGCAAATTGTAAGAAGGTCGTATAGGTGAAGGTGAGTTAAGTGAGGTGCTGCTAGGGCTTTGGCGACCTTTCCGCGCGAGCTGAACTTGTCAACCTCAAGGGCGTAGGTACATGCTGCTACCCCGCCCGACTCGTAAATATCGCGAGTAATATGACTCTTTTGGGATAACGCTACGATCAGCACTTAGATTCTCCAAAATATCATCTTTGAACCTCTGAATAACAACAGAATCTTGACAACTTCAGATTCCAGTATGCAGATTGAGCCCTGGCTTCAAACCAATAAGAGCCACGCCCGGTTAGCTCAATCGGTAGAGCGTGAGACTCTTACGAGTACGCGATCTCAAGGTTGCGGGTTCGACCCCCGCATCGGGCTGTTCCTATAATTCGATTGCGAGCGTTTGTGAGGCTTTCTTTTTTCTTTTTGAACCTATCACCTGATTATTTATGATTGCTCTCCTGGAGGTCTGGGTGAAACGGGTTTGAACCAGTTGAAGTTGAGGATTGGGCGGCTCCACCTCCGCGAGTGAGATTTTCCGCTGTTTGACGTCACCTCTACTCAGGCTGTTATTGTTGCCTTCAATACCACATGCAATGCAGCGTTTCTCAGTGATGCATTCGAGAACTTTCATCCTATCAACATAGTCGCAAAAATGCCTATCAACGGCTCATACCGAAATCAAAACCATCCGCATGTTGGACCTTGGACAGGCCCAATTCATCGGCCATTCTTATATCTCAAAAGAGCCGGCTTAGCCGCGTCTTATCCTTTACGTGGCATCTGGTTCTTTTGTCGAAACCGCGAGTTCTGGCCGCTCTTAGTTGGGAGAATTCTTCCGATATCTTTGATCTCATTTCTTGTTTACCTTCTTCTCTTTACGTTTGCCTTCTTGCCGCAGTATGCCTTCTTGGCTATCTTTCATGGCTGGGGCGCGTGGGTCAATGCTGTAGTATTGGTGCTAGGAGAAGGATTGGTCATAATTCAGGGTTTATTCGAAGGATTTTTTGTCGATGAATGCCGGGTTGATGTGTTTGATGTGAGTAATTCTGCGCTTAAAAACAGCTGTTTGTTTGTAGATCGGCCACTGATACAATCCAGGCCGCCTTGATCAAGTTTGGACACAAAGATCTTGTTGCTCCCCAGCGAATCCTCTTCTTGGACGCCCCCAACGCTGTTAAAATGCTTGGAAAACCTACTACCGCTGCCATTTATACGCCATGGAGCATCATCCAAATCCTTGAGCTTATTGTCTTCTTACCGCTCAACCTCGTTCCCGTCGTTGGCACGCCTGCCTTCATCATCATCACAGGAACTCGACTCGGCAAGCTCGCACATTACCGCTGGTTCCAGATCAAGGGCTTCTCAAAGATCGAGCAGAAGAAGGCATTGAGGGATCGTGCCTGGGAGTATGTCTGGTTTGGCACAGTTGCCATGATTCTTGAGCTTATCCCTGTTCTCTCCTTGTTCTTCCTCCTAACCACAACGGCCGGTGCTGCAGAATGGACGGCACGAATTGAGGACGAGAGCAGGAGCCCTACCGAGAATACTACTGGGAACGAACAGACATACCAGGATGATGCTCACTTTGAGGATTCCCACCCTGATGCCCCTC
>JAALXK010000147.1:0-41827 GCA_012977745.1 Fusarium anguioides | reverse complement strand
ACATTAGTCTATTAACTAGAAAAAGTATATTTATTAGCATTAACTTAGTTACTTAGTACATTATATTATCAATAAAAGGCTATTTAATCATTCTAATCATCAGCTAAATTATTAATCTTATTATACGATATCTATAAGTCTAGAACTACCTTGTTAGCTATAATATCTTTTACAAACAATAAGATGTCGGTGACAAGATTAATTGGTTTAGTATATTTGGGAAAATGGATTGAGGAGATTCCGTAAGCACGATAAAATAGTTCTTTCCGTAATTCTTCAATGAGATTGGGAATAAAGTCGATGTAGTGATCGTGATCATAGTAGAGGCACAGAAGCTCAGGACAGGAGGCAAGCTAGCGGTAGTTATAGTCCTGACCTTCACTCGCCTCTCGTCCTTAACCTCTGTGTATAACATCATAGATATACACATTACTAACTGCAAAGATATAAAAGTGATAGTATAACAAATCTCAGCACATACCTACGAACCCTCAAACTCAAAAACGCAGGCCAAATAATAGCCGGCTTTGCTACTAGGGTACCTATAACCTCTAGATACATTCTGTGATCTGATCGGATGCGCCTGATTATTCCATGACACGAGACAGAACGCGCTTGCTAGGTAGGCTTTAGTGCGGTTCACGGGCTTATTTCGGTAAGTGCTGCTGAGGGGAAGACTTCAGTTAGGTCAAGGCGAGTTAAATTGAAGAAAGACTATCAGGGGAGAAAGCATAATTGGGGCTGACCTTGGGCCTATGGACTGTTTGTTCCGGACACTGGGCATATCACTCTGCACGGGCTACCATGGGGCTACGCGCTTGAACTAAGCTTGCCATAACTTGGCGTGCGCCCCAGACCGCACTAGAGATTGTCAAACTAGCGGAAATAAGCATAGTTACGCTCGGTTGCTCAGACAGGTGACGAGAGTATCTGAGACTTGCGGCAAAAAGCCTCTGGGGATCCACGATCGCTTCTCTCGACATTAGTATCAAGGCTCTCTTCGAAGAATACCATGGGTTTATAGCAGCCCGAGTAAGAAGAGGAGGTTATTGTTATTACAGATTATTCCTATTAACAAAATGAACTACTATCTTGACTCATGAAATTCACCATGTCGTGGGGAAAAAAAGCAAGCTAAGTAATTTGAGGAAGGAGGGTATAAGCCGGCTTTGAGAGCTGTACCTTGGCCTAGAATAGTCTGATGCTATGACATATTTCAATCTATGTCTATTGGCTGAGAAGGACATTGTGAGATTAGCGTATTTCTATATCCCCACTGGAATAAGAGATTGGCACTGATTACGTTCTATTGTGGCAGCTCTCTCGTTAATTCAGTTAGGAGTAGTGACAGATCGCCCGCTAACGGCCCGCTATGAAAGAAATCGGTGCGCTGATCTCATTCAAAAGAAGTAAGATTTGCTCACCTCCAACTTCTGTCCACTCTTTCCTGGAGCCCCTTTCTGTTGCATATTTATGCTATTAAAAATCGGGGTACGCAGGATTTTACGATTATCTACAGATTATGCTTCCTTCAACTCACTCACAGCTTCTTACGAGTTAGCTAGTCCATTAGCTATTCACCATGGTCAGTACATCAGAAGCATCAGCTATTAGTGCTATAGAGCGCACGTGCTCAGTACCTAGCCTTCTTGGCTCCCTATTTATCATCGCCACCTTTTGTTCTTCAAAGCTATTTCATAAGCCTATCAGCAGAATGCTTTTCTATGCCTCTTTCGGAAACATGATGAGCAATGTCGCTACACTCATGTCCAAGAGCTTCATCGACCAACCGAATTCTGCTGGGTGCCAAACGCAAGCCTTTCTCATTGAGACGTAAGTCCTAGGGTTAGGGTTAGTCACTACTAGGTTGCTGATTATTTACTAGATTCATGTTTGCAGATGTCTTCTGGGCCCTAGCTATGGCTACGAACGTATACCTCACTTTCTACCATCGATTCGATAGCGTTAGGCTACGTAAGATTGAGCCACTTCATATCGGTCTGTGCTACGGCATTCCATTCATTATAGGCATTGCCTTTATCTTTGTCAAGAATAAAGACGGGACTCGCGCGTACGGGAATGCGAACTTGTGGTGCTGGCTTACCGTAGAGTGGGATGCGTGGCAGCTTGCTACTTACGGACTGATATGGTAACCCATCCCGACGATTCGCTTGTTTTGAACAGGTCTAACGCTATTCTAGGATTATCATATTTGTCGCCTTTGCAATATACGTCCGCGCCGGGATAACCATCTATAAATGGAGGAATCGATTGCATGGCTTCTCAAATTCGAACGAGTTAAACACTTCGTCCCAAGCCGCGCAGAACTCAGACCTTTCGGGCATTGCCAAGACGACTAAAATCACCGTTACAACATCAGATTCTGCTCAGCCTGGTTTCGGTCAGGCTTTTGGACCCGCGACTAGACCCGAGCCAGTTCATTCAGCAAATATTTACACTGGTCCTGCTCTACCTGTAGCTAATCCTTCCGAGCAACGCAACATCAGGACCCAGCAATTGGAACGCAGACGACGCAGTCCGAGTGACGAGGCAGCTATGTCTTACGCCAAGTGCGCCCTTTTGTTTTTCACAGCGATGCTTATCACTTGGATTCCAGCGAGCGCGAACCGTTTGTACGTTCTTATTGACGGCAAGGCATCTGTAACCTTGGGATATATAAGCGCATTTGTGCTACCACTGCAGGGCTTCTGGAACGCCTTGATCTACTATTATACGTCTCGAGCCGCGTGTAAGCAGGTTATTGCCCGTTTACGGACTGGGTCCCACCGTCTAGAGGAAAGCGATATAAACGGGTCTAGCTTTGCTCATAGAATGAATGCTGCCGACGGAAAAGATGAACAGGGGTTTCAGCTTGAACAGATGAGAGCTGCCAAGACTGTCCATGATTTCGGTGACACAGATAGCACGAGATCACTAACAGAGAGGATATGAGGATCTGGGTCTATCTCGAGTTTGAAGTGTTACTATGGGTATTGAACTTGATCGTATTTTTAATTACAACTTCATAAATTGCTTTATATATGTGATATTATGACGCAGGCATTGACATTAGTTGCACCAGGGCCCAATGCTGTTCTATGGCCAATCATTGGCTCTTTGCCCCCTGTATGACATATCTCACATCTAAATATAAAGCATCAACACTCAGGAAAGGTATTATGTTTGAGAATTCAGATTTCTTTTCTACTCTCTCATACTGAATGTGGACTAGTGTACATCCACCAAGGCATACGTCACTGCACAATGACGGTATAGGGTGAGAATAACATCCATTCAAGGAGTTCTAAAGCATCTGCCCCAAACTACTCTCAACGTCAAGATCAGCATCAGAACATCATTTCGCCAGTCAGAGTAAACTTTAACAATAGAACAGACGCTGTTCTCTTGTGAATTATACCCTTGCTAGAGAGAACAGAGGGCTGAACTGTGGCCGCTGTAAGTTTGTATGGTTATAGTTTACAGGTGATGAAGACCAATTTGCTGAAAGCCTGATCATGGAATATCATGATACAGTAGACTAGGGAGTTCAGCATGACAAACGATAAGTTACTAAGTGCAGTAATGGACTTGGGCTTGATTTAGAGTCAACGCGTATTGTAATAATTGCATAGTAAATAAGTGTATATATGAAAGAAAAGTTGCACAACACAGATAGCTGGAAAACAGATAAGAAATCGCCAACGGCTAGCTCCTTAGCTAAGGGCGTTGATTATAGCACTATAAGCCTGCTTAGGTTGGTAGTTGCTGTTGAAAAGAAGGCCGTTATGGGCCTTGAGCCAAGAGTTCTTATCAGAAACACCCCAAACAGAAATACCAATACATTTCGGGACATTAAGACAGGCCTTGGTAACAGTAGCATAGTCCTTAGGAGGTGCAGTAGGTATATCAAGCTCTGTGATAGCAATCTCCTTGACACCTGTACTAGCAAGGGCCTCCAGGGCTCCTTGGACTTTCTGGGCTTCACCAGGTCCAATGTGTGACTGGGAACCAATGCCGTCAATAGGAATACCTTGAGCAATCCATTTCTTGACATAGGGTACCATGGCCTTCCTGACCTTTGACGCATCAGCTTTATCGAGACCATAGTCATTGATATACAGCTTAGCATTAGGGTCAGCTTTGCGGGCAGCACGGAAAGCAATTCCAACAAACTCCTCGCCAAGAACGCGAGAAAAGACGGTATCACGGAGACTGCCATCCCACTCAAACATCTCATTGATGACATCCTAAGAATAGCAAGTTAGACAAGGAGAAAATACGTTAAAAAAGTATGAAAGTCACTTACCCAAGCATAGATCTTTCCCTTGTAGTGGCCGACAACATTTTCAATATGGTCTTCGATGACCTGCTTCAGTGTGGCTTTGTCGGTGATCTGCTGAACCCACAGAGGCAGCTGTCCATGCCAAACCAGGGTATGGCCTCGGACTTTGAGCCCATGCTGCTGGGCAAATTTGACAACTTGATCGCCACCATCAAAATGGAACTGACCGCGGGTAGGTTCAGTAGCGTCCCACTTCATGGAGTTCTCTGGCGTAACAGCACCGAAGTCTGTCATAACCACCGAGGTATCTTGATGACTTCGGAGAAGGCTGGGATCAGTAATAGTGCCAAAGTAAAGCTTTCCCTTGCTCTTCATCAACTGATTAATGTTCTGGGAGACCTGGGGAGGTTTGCAGGTGGGAAAGGCTGCGGCCAGCGCAGCGCCGAAAAGAATGAATGACAGCTTCATGATGAATAATCACGTTGTAGGGATACGTAGAAGGGCCAAAAGAGTGGCGGCTTGTAAAAGTATGAAGATGGAATGTAATGAATGAATGAAACGCAAGAATAAAGAACGAATAAAGAACGAATGAATGCGGTAGCTGAATGTGAACGACTGGTTGATTGCGAGATGCTAAGAGGTGGCTACAGCATCTTAAATATACAGATTAACTGGCGAACACATTCAGATTAGTGGTCTAATCAAGCTTGATATTCCCGGTATCTAGACTGAGTTCCCAGCGCCTAAAGTCCTACAGGATAGACGGTCGTTATGTCAAGACCGGGGGTCGTGTCCAGGGTTACCGCAACTCGATTCCTTATGTCCTGAATAATCTCCCGATTGTTGAGATCTTGAATATTCCTGAACTAGGAGGCTCCTTAATTTGGGTGACTAATTCATTAGTGATACACAAATCCGGGATTCTTTCTCTAGACGGAAATTTCAGATGCTTTCTACAACGTTTTGTGCTTTGTAATTTGGCAATAATGCGGTGGTCCCACTCGTTTTCATGACACAAGGGCCCGATTCTCAACAGTAGCCGAGGAGAGTGGTCTCTACAATGGGGAATACCCAGTTATCGCAAGTTATGGCTTATTGGTTATAACTACCGACGCAAGTGAAGTATGAGTCAGTAGGCATTGACAAAGTCCTGTAGGGTAAAGTACTAGCAGGGAAGTCAGCAAGGGTCCTGCTTTGTCTGCAGCTCATTAATCTTAAAAACGTGTGACGTGCCTCGACTGAGGCCATCATTGGATTCGCATAAGCCATGCTCGTATTTTGGAGGCTCATTAAGTTTTTAGGCTGTGTTTCAGATATTGTAAGAAGCTCCAGCTTTCAGAACACAGCAATTTATAGTAGATAGACATCAATGACTTCAACAACAACTTCCTGCAGAAATAGAAGATTATGAATGCCTCTCTTTGAAGTAAGTGCTTCTGAATAAGCAAACCTGTGGCTTCTTTTAACCAACATACCCCATCCCAGGCCGTACTTGAGCCCAAACTTGTCGATACTGATATGCTCAATATTCCACGCGACGCAGCAAATGCCGTCATATCCGCTCCTTCCGGAAGCGAGGGACAGTCTTTAGGGAGACTTTCGCTAAAACATTCGGTAACGCTGTAGAAGGGGAACTTGTTCCAATCAGCTGAGTCATACAAGTTCCTTGAATGTTACTAGGCCCAGTTTGGAGTAGCTTCCAAGAAGAAACGCCAGCGGCTGTGCTAACAGAACTGAAACAACGTTAGTGCCATTAAGTTGGTTTCTATTAGGATGTTTAACGGAGCCGCAATTATGTCCGTCTACGTCAACGTTTACTCATGCTGGTTACGCCTTACTGCTTGGATTGCCTGATCAGACTGCCTGTTGGCTCGAGCTGGTGGGCGGCCACTAAGCAAGGTTAGTTGGATATACACAGGCAGAATGCCTGCAAAAGACTGGGATATCCAAAAGGGCTAATTCTTAGTCTTTATACCACTCTTAATGGTTGTTTTGCTGGGAGTCTCGGTACGGTGACGCTGAAAAGCTACGATCGTACGAGGTATTACTGTCAAGTTTAATTAGAGGATGATGGGACGAGATTTCATTCGACAATAAACCCAGTATGAAATCAGCTCATATCTTTCCATCAAGGTATATTCATCTTTGTCATCAGGGTATCGTCATAAAATTCTTTCGCATATACATTTGAAGGTTTGGGCGGTCTCAGTGAGTTGTTTATCATCAAGTAAAGCTGACTGCGAAGGGTTACCGTTCAACGTCGCAGATAGCCACTTCTGTAGTGCCGAGAGTCACTGTGTATTCGCCAAGTGGGGTGTAATACCCGCCGACTCCTCTTTATATAGTTAGAGGGAGTCTTGTGCTTGTACAAGACAGGCTTTAAGCCTATCGGCATTCCCATGCAGGAAATCAGCAAGTTGAATGGCATGACGCTCTTTGATCCTATAGGCTTTAGAATAGTAAGTAAAGCGATGCCAGTCTGATAAGAGCCCGGCTGGTAACCAGAGGTGCAGGCAATAAGAGAAACAGCTGGTGCTCTCCGTGCAGCATCAAGGAGCGATAATAGCTGTACCATATAATACTAGATGATAAGTAAGGCTCAGGTTGTTTTGAGATATGTTACTTAGAGTTGAATCTGGCAATCTCGCGGATGTTCGTGGCCTTCGACGATACTGCTCGAGTGAGTTTCGCTGATAGAGACATCGAATCACCTACACGTTGCCCATACTGTACCAGGATTTACTACTTTTAGCTGCAACACTTGATATAGGATCTGTAGATAAGACATCAGGGACTTTTTTAAGCTAAATTTAATATACTCTTTGTTATTTAAATAAATAATCTTAGTAATATAAAAAAATTTATCTTGAAATAAACTACTTAATACTGTAAATATTATAAGGCTCTAGGATACTTACTATTAATAATAGATGCCTGCACTAACCATGTGGAAGAATGCAACGCGCCATCACAGCAGTATACAAAGTGATGCCAAGCTCCTCATCGCAAAATTAATACTAGTCAGCAGGCCTCAGCTCTCGCCTGCTGAAGATCTTGTATGAAATAGTACTTACATCCACACTAATGTAGACTAGATGCTGGGGGACAAATGCCGCGTTGGCGGGACCGAAGTCTAAGTGTAGCGTGAGCATGAAAAATTGCGTCAAAGTTTTGATCTGTCACATTCCCTAGTCTAATGGCATACTCAGCATAAGACTACCAAGGTTAAACATAGGACAAGGAATCGATATTGGGTGACCGCTCGTTTCTATTGATCCAATCAGCACCTCTTTCATGACAATGCCATTGATTCACACTTGATGTGTTGTTATCTACTACAGTATGTATACTTAGGGACTTGGCTGTGCTGGCGATGCATTAGCGCATTGGACCTGTCTCACCTCAGACCCCTCTTTGTTCACGCAATCATGGCGTCAATATGCTTGGGAGCAACAACTGTCACCTAAAGGCTAAAACCCTTGAAACTGGGTCAATGAGCGTTGACTCGAGAATGCCTATGATTCTAGATGAGGAGGTCAACCAATCAGACAGACATTTATCATCTGGTTTCCACGTCAGTTCCGCTAATAGCTTCAGTGGCGTTCGATAGTCTAACTGTCTAACGCCGGCTGACTGGGCTATGACCAAATAATGTGCGACATGCAGTATGCTATTAAACATTACATCCACAAAGTGAAGCTGCATTTGACAGCATAGACAGATAGATAATTTGCCGCACGCCGAGAAATATCGGTGAAGTTATTATGGCTGTAGATCAGTTGCCCTTGTCTTAATGGCACGCATTGAACCCCAAAAACGTGGAGGATCAACAGAGAGCTGAAAGCTGACTTGAAACTAGTCTGTCTGTCTGTCTTTCCAAAGCGTATTTTGTCGAATGAGAAGCTAGAAAGTAGTATCCGCATATTATTTTGGAGTGGAAAGTAAAAGCCTGTCTTGACTTTCAGAGGGTCTTGAAAGAGAAATTCTGGGTTCATAACGTCATAGATATATACTGATCAAACGTATATATATTGTCTTCACTCTTGGCCATCCATTGTTTATTAACTCATTGACTTTACAGTACAAACTACTTCTTTTAAGAGCCTCATACAATTTATTATTGACCTATTAAAACTTCAATGTATGTCCCTTCATAGCCTATTAGTGTGAAAGCTATGTTATCTAACTATACATTAGATGCCTTCTGCTAGTGGTTTCATCCAGTCTGTTGGTGGAGGGAACAAGTTTACCTCCACTTTCATTATTGATGATGTTCAGTATAATTTTTCTGGCACTTTGGACCCCGGGGTGCAGGAATTCCAGAGCAATTATGCGACGTTGACTTATGACGACTCAAGTCAGCTTACTTCCCAGAAAAACTTCCAAGGCAATGTTGGCTCCTCCGAGGTTACTTTTACTCTTGTCAACGGCGCTGAAATCAGCGGACCGCTCAATATTCCGATCAGTTCATCAAGCCAGGTTTCTGGTAGTGGAATGTGGGTGCAGACTTAATTGGATGATACGGTAACTTGGTTTATACAAAGTTTTGGCTATGAGATTGGAAGGAAGGGTATAACTTAGGAGAGTGATAGCAGCAGAATTAGAAATTAACTTAATCTGGTAGTCTTAAGATACCTAGATTAAGATTATACTAATGAATCAAAGGACAGTTGCTGCTTATAATAACTGTATTATTACGTAAAGACGTAAGATTTATATCTTATGTGTTAATTAATTATAAGTAGATATTTGACTAGAACCTAGAGATATGATAAAATATTAAAATATCTAATTAAATAAAATATACATAATAAGGAAATAAAAAGTAATTAAGAAGAGAAAACGAATACTTTAGCTTGCTTTAAATTGGGCTAGAATGCTTCCACCTTATATAGAGGCTATATTGAAATTGTGTAACTGCTTGTAGCTCCTACCCAATCCTTGGATCCATCCTAGCCATTACTTGCCAACAGCAAACTCAAAAGCCCAAGCTGTGTTCTGATCAACATCAGTCTGAAAGATGGGGAACGTGACAGAGTTCCCAGAATAGCTATGAGCATACACTCCTCGATCAGTGACAGCTGACACTTCTCCATAGTGACCCTTATCAACAAATCCATATGTATGAATAGAAAGGCTGCCTGAAGTCGGAAGACCGACAGAGCTCAGGTTATTGATGGTAATGTACCATGTACCAGTAGCGCCATTCACACCGGTCAAGACCCGAACCTTGTCACTCCCGGTAGTTGCGTATACGTCCAGCTTCCCGTCCCCACTTCCAGTTGTGGTGGCTCGAGTGCCGGCCATTTGGAGATTGTAGTACTTGTAGACTTGAAATTCGCCGTTCGGAACGTAACCTCCAGCTGTGCAGCTGTTGACATCGGATTTTCCTAGAAGGGATGCCATAAAGTCGTGCAGACCACATCCATTGATCCAGTTTCCGCGAAGGCCGATATAGTCGTATCGCTCTAGGCGCGAGATCCACCAAGCTGCACCTGACGCAACCTGTTGATCAAAGGGGGCGTATTCGTTGATGTTGACTTGGTTATCTGGTGCATTGTACTGTTGACGAAGGGCTGCCCAGTTGTTATGGTCATTGGCTGGATCACCAGGCTCATCGTGCCATGTCCATTGGTCCGGAACCACCTTGTTGGCTACAACATATTTCACAAACGCCACCCACCAACTGTTTGAAGTCGATGGCTGTCCCGCACTGGAAGGACCAACAAGGGCGACATTGTTAAATGCGGAGGCTGATTTGAGTGTTGATGTTAGTAGAATTCATCTGGGTCGAGATGTTAGGACGTACAGGATCGAATGCGTTGATATGTGCGCTTCCACAACTGGAGATATTGATCTTCGTCACGGTTCCAGAAGTTGCTACCATCAGGCCTGTGTACAGCATAAGAACTAGTAGACAAAAAGGAGAGTATCAAGACTTTTACTTACTCGTTCCAGATGTCAAAATCCAAACCATCCAACATATTGTTAGCCTGCAAATCACTAAGCAACTGATCCAGAAACTTGTCGTAATCCTCCCAGTTGCCATTATCTCCCGGCCAGGCCGTAGTCGAGGTAGCATGATCAGTACCCCATAGATCATGGGGCAAGATCTGGAATCTTGCGCCAAATTTGCGAGCCGTAAGGTAATTCTCCTTAGTAGATTTGAACCGGGCAGAATAGGCGTCAAAACCACTGACCCAACCGCCCTCGCTCATCTGTGCGCCTCCAGCACGGGCATAATTAAAGCCCATGTCAGAGTAAAAGTGATCAGGGATTTGGGTCGGGGACTGGCCAAATCCAGAGTCAGGAATGCCATAGATAAAACCAGAAGCTAAGTGCTTTGGCGAACCACGACCCTTGGAGAGATCAACTGTAGCCGTGTTGGAAGACGATTGGCGGCGATCAATGACTGACGAAAGGGCAGGCTGAGCTATGGCCACCAAGGCCAGGAGGCTGCTAACAGTCAGGGTCCGCATTTTTTAAGATCAATAAGAACCCCGAGGGCTCAGAGGTTGTAATAAGTAATGAGTATGATGTTGAGGTGTAAAGATGTGAAATGATAATCGTGAGACTATGAGAAATACAACTATATATATACTTGAAGCTGGGTAAATAACCTGGTCCCTGTATTTGTGTACTCGACGACTATCAACCAACCAGGTTGGTGCGCTTGCCAATACATCTGATCGGCAGTTAAGCCAATTTCCCTGATAATCTGGGGAAATACTACTCTGGCGTCAGGTGGTTCGTTCCGGGGTAGAGATCGCAAATACATAAAGTCTCTTAGTGTCAATTGTTCAAGCAGTTAACCCATGTCTGTGTACTTGAAAGCTACCCAACTAGCCGATTTGCCGTGGTCTAGCAAATTTCCGGTGGGGTGCATTAGGTCGTGATCGGTGTCCGGTGGAGAAAGGTCATAGCGATGTTGCCGGTAAAGGCTGCAGGGTAGTATAGGGAAGTGTGTTCTGTATAGACAGTTAGTTGGCGGACTAACTAATCCCGCGGCACTGAAATGCCATACCTAGCATTTGAATCAGGCTGTATTATATAGTAAGGCCTTTCACTATATAAGCCGATCGTCAAGAGTTAAACATGAACTTATGTGTTGCTTCTGCTAATAGGATACAAAGAATAAAATATTTTCTCATTTATTATGTATAGTATCTTATCTCATGTTGAGGAATAAAATTCTCTTTTCTGAAAGTGCAATGACACATGGCAGAGGTTACTATGTAATTATACACTGAGTCGCGGCGCCCAAACTCTCATTGCCCCATTTCCTCCCCGATTTGCCCGTAAAAAGAAGGGAATTGCTACAAGATTGCGAGGAATCTTTTCATATACCCAAGCCCGGCTATTGTAGAGTCCCTTAATCTCTGTTTTTTCGAGCTGCCTCCCCTGTAAATGGCCTGTGATAACCAGATCAAGGGTAGATAACTTCACAGTTTCGCCATCACTGACAGAGCCATCAACAATTCCAACGTAGTCGATATCAGTGTCCTGGTTATCAACATCCTCAAGGCAGTAAACAAGAGGCCCTCGCATAAGACAAATATCGTCTTTGCCCGTGTTTGGATGGGCATATGTTTTGCGAAGGGCCAAAGGGAAGTGGAGACGTATTTCAGTATTCTCAGCTGAGAGGTAAAGATATCCTTTTTTCAAATCGCCTTCTCTGGAACAAGTCCAGTCCTTGGCCCAGCTGGGTATTCGGAGTGCAAGATTAGCAGACCCTTGAACTGAGAGCACGACATGTCCATCCCAAGGCATATCGGTCTTTTGCTTGATTACAATACCGCGGTCCGAAATGTTGAGTTGGCTGTCTATGTACTGATGAATGGCAATTAAGCCAGTCGATTCATCATGAGAATATATCAATGAGCCGAGATTGCCTAAGAGCTTCGCAACATTGGGAGGACAACAAGCCACACCAAACCACTTGCTTCTCTCTTTGAACTCTCCATTTCTGGTACGAAGCACATTCTCATAGTAGAATGCATCGCCTTCTTGATTGACAGCGCCGAGGAAACCATTATATAGTGCAATCTCCATGACATCAGCGTATTCAGAATCCAGCTCAAGACGTAGCATCCGCACGCACCAGTTGATAAGGGCGAATGTAGCGCACGTCTCGGCATAGCATCCTTCTTGCTCCAGATCAGGTAGAACATAAGCTGGTCCAAAACCTTCCCATTGACGAACTGATCCGAGGGAGCCTGTCACGTACATCCTCTTGTCGACCATATCTCTCCATAATCGGACGAGCGCTGCCTTGAGCTTGCCTGCGTTGTCTTCGTCTGATGACATGCGGACGAGGTCCGCAGCGGCTGTGTAAAAGTACATTGCACGTACGGAATGGCCCTTGTTTTCAGTTGCGTCAAGAAGTGGCTCGTCGGCTTGCTGGTAGGCGTAATCTCGAATTTCTCGGAACCAGGCTTTATGCTCAGTGCCCATGTGTGCATACGGATCTGCTCCTCGCGCGAAGGCTTCTTTGTCGAAGTAGGTCTCATCCTTTTCATCTCGTTGACCTCGTTCATTGATGAAGTACGCGGCAAGCTTTAAAGAAAGAGGGTCTTTGGTGAATTCGTATAGCCTCATAAGGCCAAGTTCGATTTCTTGGTGCCCCGGGTAGCCGCGCTTTTTCCCAGGTTCGACACCAAAGACGGAATCCAAGTGCTTGCAGACTTTGACTGCGACCTCCAGAAGCCTTCCATTCCCTGTAAGAGTCTCATAGACTACAGTGGCTTCCAGTAAGTGACCCAGGCAGTACAATTCGTGGTTGTCTCTCAGGTTGGTCCAACGGTCCTTAACTCCCAAGACAGTGTAGTAAGAATTGATGTAGCCGTCATCATATTGCGCACCTCGAATCATTTCGACAGCTTCTTCCACAACAGCCCTCATAGTATCGTCGGGGTGCTTTATGAGGAAATAGCACGCGGCCTCAATAACTTTGTAGATATCACTATCCCAGAACTGATGAGGCTTGACATGATGGCCTTCTTTCCAGGTCAAGCATTCCCAATGATTCCAGGTCTTCTGGGCTTCAAAGATAGCAGGAATGGTTTTGAGTCGGGAGCAATTCTGTATTTGAGACCAAAAGGACGACGTCACGTCGATACTGCGAAGGGAAAAGTCTTGAAAAGGCATCTTGGGTGACGAATGATGAATTGTCGTGAGTTGATGGAATTGAGACAGGGGAGCACGGATAATCTGGAGGCATATTATACCCGGTAGTCCAAACGTGGGGTAGAGTGGCTGCATAGCCGACAAGCATGGTCGGAGTATCCGCCAATAAGATCAAAAAAGCGCCGCCAGCATTAGAGTAGGATTGTTCCCATGGTTGAGATGGTGTCTAGGCCATGGTCTGGGGATACTACACAACGAAATCGGAACTCGGCAACTCCAACTCACGAGGAGGCTTATGTTGATTGGAGCGCATGTTGATCCACTTTAACCACATATTCTTGATACTACACCCAGAAATGCAGCGTCTCTACAGACAGAAACATGATCGTAATCGAAATGGAGAACAAGTGATCGTCGCTTTATTAATTGTCGCCGAATACAATACCCATGAGTTCATCACCTGTAGCACCACTTCCAGCCACAACGCCATCCACTTCAACATGAAGCTCCCGATCCTCAACCGAGATATCATATCTATTTAAAAACCTGGCCATCCACTTATCCATACTAAACGTCTCCGAGATCCCCGATACCCGGCAAGCATTATGAAATGCCTGGAGTCGTGAAAACGCAAGCTTGGTAGACGGCCAGTACTTCTGAAGCTCTTGCAACAGAATAAAGTTTTGTTCAAGAAACTTCTTACTTTCGACAGATTCTGCCCTTCCGGTTCCTAACATCATCGTATGTAAGTGAACGGTTGATGCAATGACGAGGAGATGGCTGTTGACAGGTGACCATAGAAAATCCAGATCTTGAGCAATATTGAGTTCCCAGAAGAGTTTGCTCAAGGCTGTGGCGTGAGCTTTGCATAGCTCTGCATACTCCATCGCCTCTCTGCCGAGTGAAGTAGTATCTGTAGATGAACCGCTTCTGTTGAGAAATTGGTAAAAGAGCAGTTGAGATGTATGATGGTAGATAATATGCATGACTGCGAATAAACGACCGTATCCACGCTTTGAATAGAGACTCCAATTCTCCGCTGTATTTCTCGCTGTTGGGGGCAGACTCTGAACCCAATGGTCAAGCTTCTTGGCGAGATGGCGAATTAAATTCCCAACACGAAACTCGAAGGCCTGTTTATGAACGATATCGTAGTTTAGCTTAACAACCTGAGCATGCCATTGCGTCAAAGGGAGTATTAAGCTCCATAAACTCGTTTCTCGCAATTCATACTCTTCTTTACCTGAATATGCCATTCCGTCCTCCAGGAGCTTGTCAAAAATGTCTTCCCTGATTGGTTTCGGATACTTATCCTCGTTGCTGAGTTGCTGGGGGAGCTGGGATCGGACTGAGGTCCAGCAGTCCATCATCCAGACTTGCCAGTAAACTATTTCATCAGTGCTCTGAGACATATATATACAAAAAATGGTAGCTTACGGTTAATTTCTACCTCTCTCCTCAGTGGATCGGAGCTTAGTACGGTCGGAAGATGAAGAAGTTGGGTCATTCTAATCGCCTGACAGCTGAGGAGGGCGTCTTGGTCGGTATCACCTTCGGCAAACGCTGCGAATGCAAGTATGATGCATCCTTGAAGAGCCTCAACACTAATGAGTTTTGTTCTCTCATTGAAAGACTTGATAGCTTCTTGTAAGAAAGGCTTGGCGCGTGAACATGGTGCCACCTGATTCAGGGTTGGATTTGAGGAAAATCTATGTCTGTTAGAAGATTTTTCACTGTTGATTTAAGTACTTACCGAGCTGAAAGGGCAAAGATGGCTAACAGAAGATATCGTGGCACCAGATCGTTCTTCCAATCTCTTACAAAAGAGTCACGATGGAATAGTAAATGCTGATTGCCGTGGATGATTCTGAAATAAGCCTCTACCAGTTCATCACATAGAGTCTCATCTTGTAGCGTTCTATACACAATATTTTGAGCATCGTTGACATCGCTGGGAGACGTGACAGTGCCCTGAGGTGAAGATAATGGGACCAGGCGAGGAAATGACCGGGGGAGATCTGGAGATTTGCGAATTGCTGTCGGTGCATCGCATTCAAGTTTTCTCGATCTGCACAAGCGGCAAGGTCCTGCAACATCTGGAATACATCGTTTCTTTCTTGATCTACTAGGTTTGAGCGCCCATGTGTTATTAACGCTGTGGGGAACATATCATACCGACAAATACTGCATGATGAAACGGTGCGCATATTGGCAGATGTAGCTTTCACTCGATCAAGCAGGGTCAATTTCATAAGCTCCTATGGTATCGCTCGTAGTCTGAAGCTCGAAGAGAATAATTGCGATTTCTCATCGGGTGACTGCTCCAACCCCACCGGAATAAACAAGATCTGAGCGGTAATCATTTCTGTCAAGTCATGGGCGGCTTAAAATATCCCCGATTGGCCAGATGTGGCGGTCGTTAACCTTCTCATACTGACCTGACTGGGGTACCTCCTTACGGAAGGGTTCAAACGCCACTCGTATCATATTGGTGCGTTTATACACCTGCCACACTAACCACCAATACTCGGCTCGAACTATCCGGTGTCTAACGCCCAGCTACCAATAAGGTTGGATCTAGCCTTTCAACCCCATGGGGAGGATGGGGATGGTCGCAATGAGTGAACGATATATATACTGCTGACTTCTGGTCATGCAGGCTTAACTGAGGAAATATCTTCAGCTCTTGACCTATTGACATACTCTGACCAAGTATGGCACAAGAGAAGATTATTCCCACGGCGCAAGAACTCGCCAATTTCGACCTGAACGATGGCCAGGTCCATCTGCTCATCCAACGCGCTCAAGATGCAGATCTCGCCGATAAGCAGCTCACCGTGAAACAGGCCCTGAAGAAGTACAAGAAAGCTGTTTTCTGGGCGTCGCTGTTATCTGTCAGCTTGATTATGGAGGGCTACGACCTCGTCATGGTACGGCACTAACCGACGCTTTTATCACGAGTGCTTACTCATTATCATAGATCGGATCATTCTACGGACAGACACAATTCCAAAGACACTTTGGAAGATACAGCGATGTTCAGGGAAAATACGTTATTTCCCCTGCTTGGCAGTCTGGCCTATCCAACTCGAGCCAGGTTGGCCAACTGGCAGGTCTTTTGATCAATGCATGGGCTCAGGACCGATACGGAGCACGTCCAACTATGATGTTATTCATGGCCTATTTGACTGTCATGATCTTTATCATTGCTTTTGCTCCATCATTATCTGTTCTGGCGTTAGGCGAAGCTCTTTGTGGAGTTGCCTGGGGTGTTTTCCAGGTGAGATATCTCAGGTCAATCTCATCTCTCCAATCCCACTGATAGAGTTCATACAGACACTCTCCACTACCTATGCAAGCGAAGTCGTTCCAACCGTCCTCCGACCTTATGTAACAGCCTGGGTATGTATGTGTTGGGGCTTCGGTATCCTCCTATCGTCTGGGGTCGTGAGAGCCACTTCTGATATCTCGGGTGATCTCGCGTGGAGACTCCCTTTCTATATCCAGTGGGTATGGCCAGTCCCCTTGTTCTTCATCGCCTATTTTGCCCCAGAGTCACCGTGGAATGCCGTCCGCCGTGGCAAGATCGACGAGGCGCGCCGCAGCTTGATGAGATTAGCTACAGCCGAGACAGATAAGGAGGCTGAAGTAGAAGCGACATTGGCTTATATCAGACATACAACGGAACTTGAAATGGCGGAAACAAATGGCGCCAGTTTCTGGGAGTGTTTTAAGGGTACCAATCTGCGCCGCACTGAGATCGTCAGTATAACCCTCCGCCTCTTCCTATCTGACGTGGCTGATTTTTTGACATAGAACTGTGTCGTCTGGGCAGCTCAGATTCTCTGCGGAAATGCCATCCTCGGCTTCGTCGTCGTGTTCCTGCAGGCAGCCGGTTGGTCCGAGGTTCAATCATTCAACCTTAACATCTCACTATCAGCATGTTACATTATCGGAGGCGTTATCTGTTGGTTCCTTTTCCCTCACCTAGGCCGAGCAACAATTTACATGGGTGGCTTGGCATTCATGTTTGTTTGTCTTTTAGCCATCGGTGGTCTCGGATGGTCCGACAGCAAGGATGCTTACCTCGCTGTTGGACTTCTTTTTGTTGTATCAACTCTCTGCAATATGATCACTATCGGGCCAGTCTGTTATCCAATTGTAGCCGAGACGCCATCGGGTCGTCTTCGATACAAGACTATTGTTATTGGCAGGTTTGTTTATAACTTGACTGCCATCTTTAACAACGCGGTTACACCACGGATGATCTCTAAATCAGGTCAGTTGATTAAAAATGAATCGCACCTCTAAAGGCACGCACTAATATTAAATAGGTTGGGGCTGGGGTGCAAAGACAGGTCTGTTCTACGCCGGTACCAACTTGCTCTGCTTTATCTGGTGTTGGTTTCGTCTACCTGAGACTAAGGACCGAACATTTGGAGAGATTGATATCTTATTCGAAAATAAGGTTCCTGCCAGAAAGTTCCAATACACCAAAGTCGATCGTAAGTTCACACAGTCCTTGCATAGACTAGAACACTGCTGATGGGTGTCAGAATTTGCTCACCATAGCGACTTTGTTACCGAGGAAAAGGCACATGATACACAGATCGAGTAACCAGGTATCTGTTGTACATTTTAGGTCTCGCCATAAAGAGTCGAAATTGAAGGATTTAAGCGTTGTGTTATATGGAAACGTAGACGCATTGACCTAGTCTACCTATGTGAAACTTGTTGAAGACAATAACTCTTACGCCAAGTTCCACTGACAGGTCCTCTGCTTACTGTTGTTCTGTGCGTGTCGCTTCCTATGTTTCTAGTGGTGGTGTTCAGGGTACGGTACCTGCATTAAGCGAGCCAAAAGCAAATTCAACCTAAAAACCAACCAATCGCTGGTGGTTTTGCTATTCAATCTATCGATAGTCCTATAGACTATTGACAGTAGCCTACCGCTAGTAGCGCCACTAATATAACTAAAAAGAAAAGCTAAACTAATTTTTACAGCTGTTTAAAACAGCCCGATGCGCCACCAAATCTGGTGACTCTTTTCTGACTTTTAAAACATCCGTCTTGCTGTCCCTATTGGCTGCGATATTTGCAGTGTCCATTCGTTAAAGCATTTGAATATTTTCATCACGTCATAATGGTTCGCCTTTCTATTATTCAGGTAGCGGCTATTGCTCTGTCTCTTGGAGCAGAAGCCAGCCCCTGCCGACCTAAGACTACAACCGTTACAAGCCTTGCGGAGACCTCAGCTACCACTGCAGTTACTTCCCTCGTCGTCACTACTACTCTCGACACAACTACCGCGGTCCAGGAAGAGTCCACAGCTACTGCAGATCATACTACAGTCACTACCCTTACCACCATTGGTACAACTGCCACAACCGAGGTCGAATCAATCACAACCACTCTGGGTACCACTGCGGTTACTACCCTTCCAGAGACCACTACAACGACCGACAAAGCGGAGTCCACGACGACCACTGCAGCACCAGCCTGTGTTGAAACCCAGTTGTTCGTCAACCCAGGTTTTGACGACAGCTCTAGCAGCATTTCACCCTGGACAAGCAATGGTGCACTTACCCAGAATCAACCGCAAAGCGGCTCTAATGCTGTGTATGTTCTTTACCTCCTATGTTTCCTCTCTTATTCTATTACAAATACTAATATAATTTACAACAGGGCCTACAGCTTCAGTGGCAGCGGTCAGAACAGTGGCATAGTCAAGCAGTCTTTGAACCTACCTGCAGGTTCTTACAGCTTCTCCTACTATTACCGAGTCGTCAGTGTCAGCCAGGACGCCGACTACACTTGTGACCTTGAACTCAAGATTGGAGAGGAAAACTTCCGGGGTGCTTTTGATGATAGCGCTGGTGGTTGGAAGCCAGGGAGCATCGACGGATTGTCTTTCACAGATAATCTCGGAACGACTGACGTGCAGCTTACAGTGTCCTGTTCCGGAGAATATAGTAACATCCAGGTTAATGTAGATAGCCTGGGTCTTACCCGTGTCTGCCCTGGCAATCCTTAACAATTTACTAGTTCTTTCTCATTCAGTCTTACTGCTCGTACAATAGCTCTTATAATTGAGAAAGGATTCCAACTAATTTATAATCATCTGGACTGAGATACCTTTTGCCCTTTGACCGATAGTAATAAATTCAATTGCAATAAGCACGATCTTGCAAGTAGCCTGCATCCCGGATGCCTTCATGGAAATCCATGGAGCGAGGATGTTGTCCCGACTGGACTGAACCTAGGTAAAGAAATTGATCAGTTTCAAAAGTCCCATCGATTTTAGGAGTGAAAACATACTTGAAGGCAGTCTTGAAGGTTTGCTTTATAATAGCACTCGGTGATCCGCTTATGACGGCGTTACCTAGCTCGTCAACCTGCTTCATATAGGTGCCAGCAATGTTTCTCACAATGCGTCCTGCCACGTCGCCCGCAGACTGCTCGGGCTTTTGATTTCCTTCTTGAGCTCGGTGATGCTTTCAAAGCTGTCATCTTTCCGAGCCACATTCATATAATCGAGTATCTCGCCCGCATCATTGTTGCCGACAAAGTCTAACCCAAAGGCCAGGTCAAATAGATTGTACGTTGATTTATCAACTTGACTAGGTTTCTTTAGATCTCGTATTGTGAGTGACGTCAAAAAGGGACTAGTTGTGCCTGCCATGCTTAGAAGAATCGAGATACCTTGAGCGTCATTTAAACCCTCAAACGTGGGAATGGTACTTTCAAGTAAAGACCATCCTCTTCAGGCTGTAGCTCTGCTGGACGATTAAACCGACGTCGTCCGTAAAAGTCATCAGCATAATCGCGCCGACCGCTTGGCTGATCAGAGAACCGCCAGCACAGTCGTATAGCATCTCCGAACTTGATCTGATCTGAACCGGTGTTGTAGCTACGGTCAATCTTGAGAACTCGCCAGCATACAGGATCTGGGCTGCTCGTGATAGAAGGCATGAAAACGCCTTGTGAGTTTCCGTAAACGGTTAGTGAAAGAGCTCTACCGGGCAAGTTTCTCCGCCCTGGCATGGGGTTGCTAGTCAGTTTGTATAAACTTTGTAATTCTTCAAATTTGAAATAAGATTTTGCATTTGAGATTTAAATTCCTCGTAAGCTCGCCTAATTTGCGATCCAAAGAAAGACATACCAAAACGATTTATGCGTTCCCATGAATGACAGTGCCCTGTACCTGAGTGGGTTGCTGGCTGCTGGTCTTGAAATAGCATCCGTCATTGTGAGCCTCACGATTGTATCCCACAGATTCTTGCATGATATCTCCCCAGCTAGCAAGGCATTCCCAGCAGAACTCATGGTGACATAGAGAACCTGTGACGGAGTTAGCCAACCAGAAGACTCAACTCCTAGTCATAACTTACATGTCATATGAAAGCAGCCTTCTCCTTTCTGGACACTGATGCCACATTCAGGACACAGCTTCGTGTTAGCCGCCATCCATTCCTGTGTCTCTTGAAACTCTGGATCGCCTGTCTCCTTTAAACTGTCATACTGCTCGCATGTAAGGCCGTCATGCCATTTCGTCTGGTGACTGAAACACATCTCAAAACCGCATTCAGCGCAGGACACATGGCTATCTAGGATCAGGTCATTTATCTGACCATTCGAACAGCTCTCGGCTAGACACCACATGAAGGAAGGGTCTCGACTCAATGCCTGTAGTTTCAAGTATTCATCATACCTAAGTATCATGTTAGTAGTGGCCTCATCCTTCAGTTCTAACCAGGAGCCTTACTTGGAAAAGGTCTCTTCCTGTGCATATAACTGCACTTCTTCATATGTAAGAATTCTCTTACATTCGTGGGATGGACATGTAATGTTATCACAAGCACTCCTTCCAAAGCACTCCAGCTGGGTTTCAATGTGCTGTTGTAAGCAAAACTTGCAAAAGTCAATGATATGATTGCAATTTTCTGCCAGCTTTTGGGGAAGTAGTAAAACTCTCCACATCCAGTCACCAGGAAACTCAGCGCAGACGCGAATCCATGTTTCAATTTGTCCATAGCAGATGTCATAAATAGATTCCGTGCAGATTGCACACTCAACGGGAGTTTTCTCAATGCGGAAAAATCGTGTGAAAATGGGAGTATTCGATATTTCCCCGGTTTTTTCAATGTCAAACATTTGAACAAGTTCATAATTCGCCGACATTGGCGACCCATCTTGGGCGTAATCCAAGTCGCGGATCTTCAAGTCAAACGGCGAGTGCATCAGGCCATTTGCCATCATTTTATGGTGTATGCATGCCGCGATGTGGCGGGCGTCTGCTGTAAGTGGTGGGTCAACTCTACCAAGAATCGTCATGAGTTGCAAAGCCGTATCATAGCTATAAAGCAATATTAGATTCTTCAATCAACAAGTAAATTACTCAACTCACGTTTTCAGTTTTGAAACTTGAAGCCTCTCGTCCTTTAGATGTCGTAATAGCTGTACCAAACTGCCGCGATTATTTATAGATATGCCCTTGCGAGCGCAACCACAAGAACATCCGACGCAGATAGATGTGTCGTCGGTAGTCCAGCACTGGTTTTGAAATAGGTTCAAGGAGAATGACAGTGGCTCAAGATAACAGTTCGCACACACAGAATTAGTACATTCTGATCGTTTGAAGGCCGTAAGAAACTCATCAACAGGTGCGATGGCGAGATCCTGTTTAAATTTGATCTTTCGACACACACAGCAAGTAGCGACTGTTACCGTATGTAGCATTTCGGATCCAAACCACTCTTCGAAGGCCAAGTCGAGACGTTGGGCTTCATCAGCGCTCAGTAAAGTGTCAAGTGAGCCTTTCGTGTAGTTGGCTAAACGCCCATAGATGGTCTCGAAAGGAATAACAGTGCATTTTCCATTTGGTAACAAAGAATTATGAGGGGAGCTGTTTAATAATTTGCTAATTATAATGGCTCTGGGTGTAGTATTGGGCGCGTGTTGCAGCTCAAGCTTAGAGATACGGTCTCGAAGCTCATCTACTGTGTGCGACATGAGCCTCATCTCGTTTAGAGTGGTTTGAAGTTCACGACTGGAAGAGGAAATGTTCAACCGTAGGGAAGTTGACTCTTGTACCCTCTCGGAGACCGTAGATATGAGGAAGCTGTTCTCATCGAGAAGATTTCTGACAGTTTTGTGCAAGCTTTCGATTTGTTGCTCTTGTCCACGTAGAATTTCCTGCACCTCTTCTTCAATTCTCTCTTGAATGACCTTTGAAAAGCGTTCTGACGTGTTGATTTTAGCTAAGATTGGGTGGGATCGCTTCGTTTCCTCATGTTGTTTGCTTTGTCTCTTGGTACAGTCATTAGGGCCGAGTTCAATAGCAAAGGGTTCCTTCGCAGAAGGCTGTGGTTGGGCGTGTTGTATTTCATTCATTGTAACAGATAATAAGTCTTTGAAAGTGTAAAGAAGCTTAATAAACTGAAGTCTGAGCTCTGAGAGAAACGCGACGCGCAGCGAACTGAACACTATTATAACTGTTAAAGCGAAAGCGCGCAAATAATGGCTAATTGTGATTTACATATAGTGATGATCGGCCTCCCAAAGTCCTAGAACTCAATGACATAATAGAGAATGGAATCGAAGCAATCAGCGGCCAACACGATGTTGTTGGTCGGCTTCCAACATGATCTCCACTGATGGAACCACGAAATGTCGCTTAAAAACTGACAACAGATATACAATATTTGTTCCTTTATATATTCGAAGAAAGAGAATGATAGATATGTATAAAAAACAATGATTTATTTTACTAGTCTTTGAAGGAATGGAGCGACATGGACCTTGTGCGAAAAGAGTTGAGTTTTTTTTAGCGGATCCTTTTGAGTATGTGCCAACGGATGTCTATGGTGGCCGAACATATCATCTGCTACGTACCAGGCTCTTTGGGATTTGGACTTTCTCATGAGGATAAAGCCTTCCAAGCCCTTTTTACACATTTCTTCTAGGGCCGTAGATTAGTCCATCACACCAAGTAGCATTGGCCAAGCTTCATGCATTCTTGCAATAGGGTAGGCGACGTGGGCCCCCGGTGACTAGCCACGCTGTAGATCTGTATAAACAAGGATATGAGACCTACAAACAGTGAACCGCAAGGATGCAAAGCCCTTCTAGGTCTAGCGTAGGATTTCAGTTTTCTGGCCTGTGGCACCGAAAAGCGTCACGACCCCAACAACTACTACAGCGACTAAAACTACAACAGCAGTGAGCAATTCTTACGCACTGAGGGTTTGGAAACCCAACTTTGTCTTGGTGATATCAAAGTAAGGAAGATTGCTATGGCTCAGCTGATTGTACTTGAGTGGATTTTGATGCTGTGGCTTGTGGAAAAGGACAGACCTCCCCTATGATGGAAGTGGTGCTTTTAGTGACGGAAGGTAGGCAAATGCTGGTAGGTGAAAAGGTTGTTAGGAAGGCCGCTAGGCGCCTACTATCATTATTTAATATTATCGATTGAATTGCAGTAGTTAACCTAGCGGCCTGGATAGACTGTGCAGGCAATAAGTAATCACTTCTCAAAGTGACCTGTAGTTGAGTAAAAATATTAACGGTCTTGAGAATGATTTTTTGTATTGTAAAAGTTGAAGAATTGAGAAAATAATCGGGGAATATTTTTCCAATATTGCGTGTATACCCTAGACAAGCTTGGAAATGGATCGAGCACCTGTAGGTGGACGATGGTGGTATCGTTGTATTATTTTAAGAATATGCGAATATGTGAATATGCCAGCTATAATATTTCTGGCGCCTCCTGGCGTCCATCAAGGTCGATCAGGACCAACAATTACCAATTTTTGCTCGCATCAAAGAAGGAGATTTCTTTACCTCGGTATGCTGTTAGTAAATACTAACTGAAGATCCATTTGGCTCTGAATCTGGTGATAATTATGGTTCTTTGAGTCTTGGCGACTGGTAACCAACAACATTTTTACATTAAATAAGGGTCATGACAGGGATTAAACTCGGCCGTTGCCTATTTTCCACGAGCTTGGCGTCTAGAAATGGTCTAGCGCCTTGGTTCACAATTTAACATGCATCACTCGCTTGGACAAACCAACACGAGAGTGGAACATGATTATATCCATAACGCTTCTGGTTTTTTTTTTCATAAATTGCACTGGGCCACCCTTTATTAAATGTGATATTCCCACGGTCGAACATTCTTTTTTCATCTTCAACTTCGAAGTTTCTGTCTCTCATTCAACATGCATTTTTCCACATTTCTTTTCACCCTTGGCCTCTCTTTCGGCGCCAGTGCTTTCAGCCCTTATGAAAAGGATATCGCCAAAAAGTACCTTAGTGACGATGATGCCTGCGTTGAGGCCCTGACCGCGGATATCAAATGCGACAATTACGTCACCGAGTTGGGAGAGACCGGCTGGCAAGGCGTTATTGAAGACGACGAGGATTTTGCTCTCACCGATCGTATTTGCAGCAAGACTTGTCACGAGTCCCTCCAGAAATGGATCTCAAACGTTGATAAGACTTGCGAGACGAAAATACGCTTAAAGGAAACAATGGCGGATGGATGGAGACAGCTTTGCGATAAGGACATTGCAGGAAGATACTGCAACGGTACGTGAAAGAGACAGCAGTAACTGGTATTTGATGCTGACCTTTTCAATAGAGGTTATCGATGCCTTTCCTGATGTGGAGGACGGAGAGGATTGGGACCTTTATACTCTCTGCGAGCCATGCTATGTCCGAAGACTCTGGATGTTTGATCTTTCACACTACAGTCCAGCCCGGGGCCACTTCCTAGACCAGCGTGAGAAGGTTCTTAAAGGATGCCCCGAGGTAGCGAAGGCGGAGATTCCCAAGGTTGATTCTAACGCAATGGCATCGGAGACGGCCAAGCCGAAGGAGTCGGAAGTGGCTCAAACGAGCATTGCTGGTGGAACGAAGACTACTGCGGCACCGGAAAGCGTCACGACCCCAACAACTACTACGGCGACTGAAACTACAACAGCAGTGAGAAATTCGGCAGAGAGCCTTGGACGGGGATACTTCTTGAGCAGTTTCTTGTTTATATTGGGTGTTAATGTCTTGTAGTTTTAAGCTTGAGTAGTCTCATCTATTACTACCTGTCTTCAGACATATTTAACCTGCTTTTTGGTGGCCTTTTATTCTTACCTTAGAACCTACTCTTCCTACAATCTAGCCTCAAATTCAACTCACCAAGCACGGGCTTCTCATTGGAGGCTCCTGGACGGGCCTAGGCACCCTCAGAGAAACCGAAAACGGTGCCTGCTCCATGTCGATCTTCTCGGCGGTTACGAGCTGCCGTTTGACAGGATTGGGAGACGTTTCGGCCCTGATGCCACCCGAGGGAAAGTATTGAAAGAATGAGAAGATCTAATTGAAGCAACGGGTGAAGATAACGTCGGACCCGTTCCTTACAGTCCAGAGATGGAATAGAGCGTCGTACCTCCTACGGTTCTGTATGTCTGGGGAAAACACTTGGAGGATATTTTCTAGTTTATGTCTACTCGTTTGGTTAAGACTGAGAAAATAAATTCAGCCATTCCCATGACAAAGTACGTGTAGGTACGTACGTACAGAAGTTATTCAACTAGATAGGGTGGCTCCAACACCTGAACTGGGTCTAACCACTTCTCCTCTTCTCATTCTTCATATTTCCTGGCAAGGCAGGAACAGAGCAAGTCAGGATGTTACCTAATTTCTCACTGGTTTCGTCCCTTTTGACACTCAAAATGGCCTGAGTGGGTAGATTATGTGAAACAGAGACCCGCAGGCCGCTTATTTTGACCAAGGCGACTCACGTAATTATAGGGCAGATGATTTAAGGTTTAGCCAAGCTCTAAAAGGAGTAGTCTGAAGCGAAGTGAGGCGGGAGCCAGGACATAACAGCGGATTTAGTGACAGAGTTGAGACCTTGTCCTGGAAGGAGATCAAACAATTATAGAACAAGGCCGACGAAACACAAGGGAACCACGTGGAAGATAGTATATTCAACATGTCATGGAATGAAAGCACGAGTGGGTAGATACTCTTGGATACTTTATTGAAACCTCAATAAAGTCCGAGTGAATTCTTCATCTTTGCAACTATTGGTCTAAAATACAAATCATTCAACCTATCTCTCAGGTAATGATTGAACCCATAAGTCAGTGCATTCGCAAGTCCAATAAACTGTGTCGGAGCCTGAAGTGCAACGTTGATGGTTGTTGAATTTGGGTTGCCCGACGCTTCCATGAGTCGATTGACCAGCCCTGGTGCCCAAAGAAGGACATACATAAATGGATATGCATTTAGTAACAGCATTCTTCTGATCTCAAGTTCGACTTGATGTGTGTCTGGGCGAATGTGAAATTCACTTGCGTTGCTTTGCAAGACGTTGATTTGGAACTGTCCTCCTCCTGGTGACTGCGGCGGTCGCAAGCCTTCGACAGATAAATCGCCAGAGCCATCTGTTATTGTCAAGTCGGCCCCGACTTTCGACGATGTCGCCCGATGACGGAAGGTTCTTCTTGGAGTCTGACCGGAACTAGCTTGAGATGCTTCTCCGAACTCCATGACTACCTCTTTGATTCCGTTCTGTGTTTGTGATTGAGAACGCTGACGTTGTTCGGAAAACGACGGAGGTATGTTTGTTGGTGATCTTGGTTGCCTTCGCTCAAATTCATCAAGCTCCAAGTCTCCTTCGCCCATCATCTGGAAACCACTTCTTTTCGGGGATAGAAGGCCGGCGATCTTATCTTTTGCTGATTCATCGTAACGTAGTTGAGGGGTCTCGTTGACTTTCGAGCCGAGTCTTCTTTTCAAGTAAACCCAAATATAGAGATAAATAGCAATCGTAGCGAAGATGACAAAGATACGCCAGCCATGTGCCATTGAATAGCGTAGGTCAGGCCTATTTGATGATATCCAACACCAGTTGCCACCTACTGGGTGCATCTCACCCATCAGGGTCGGGATGATGCTTGTTGCAAGAGGGAGAATACAGATAGATAGGCAAATGCATATTCTCTTGGTCAAAGACACAGACGGCATGTAAACCCTCCGTGTTACTGTTAAAAGAGTGACGACCGCAATGGCTAATATTGAGAGATCAACTCCTTGAGCTGAGAACTGGCCTATAAAGCCGTTGACAATGCAAAGCCTGCCTGAACTGAGTTCTCCATTCTTGAGATGCCAAATACCGGATGTGGAGTTGTTCAGGTTATTGGTAAACTCTGGTAATATGGTCAGCAAAGATGTTGGTACGAAAGGTAAATCGGGCATACCAAAGAGCATCAATTCAAGGATTAGCATGTGTCTAAATAGCCGAATGTGATGGCGATAAATAACGAAGGACATGAGTACGCTGGTTGTAGCAAAGAAGGACATGAGGCTGCCTGCCAAGGTGACAATTGAGATGGCTTTGTTGACGTTGAATGTCATATTGGTAATTATCTGTACAACTTGAAATAAATGAAATAAAGTAGCCTGATAGCTGCAGTAGTGAGGGAATCTTTATAGTGCCTCTAACTTGATCGGAAATAATTTACATATCGTACCCATTCTTCAATCTTTTAAATACTCTGTCGTGATTCCAGAAGATCAAAGCTTCTGATTTTCGCCTCATCTTGTCGGTCCGACACTGAGCTGTTTGTTTCAGCGCGGAACAGGCCGAGAGTCCCGCCCCCTGTATGACATGGTTCTTTTTCGGGTATCTGGCAATTACACGGCTTATGGAAATTAAGTCAGTTCACTTGCAGCCTTAGCATCAGGTGAGATGAAATTATTTGTGGCAAAGACGTGGTGTTGTTATTGGGTTGGTTTCTTACATGACGTCGGGTTGCAGGGTGGAATTTTCCAGCTGAGGTCTCATTACATTACACGAATAGTTGGACATCACAAGACATTCTTGATCTATCTATCTGTAAGTCTCGTAGCTTTTATAATACAGTGTTTATTATAAAATAAGTTTTGAGTTTTTGAGACTACGCCGAAAATAAAGAACTCCTAACAAGCTGCAGCAGAACTCAGTTCCAGAAACAAAAAGTTCGATACCAATAGATTGTCAAGTCCAAATACGGTCTAATCTTTTCACATGAATACAGTCATAAGGCATAAGATGTCTTGTTTCAAAAGACGAAAGAGATGCCTGAATGCGGAGATAACCTTGACACCCTCCCAGCTATACGGAGTTGCCAAGATCGACGTCCAGGTTTATCACTACTAAGACTTTCCAACTGCCGAGAATAATGGATGTAGGGTGAATATATCAACACAATATCCAAGTGCCCAATAGTGGAGTAGGTATAAGTCAGCGTGAAGTGGTTGCTGCTGCCTCGTTTATTCTCCGTGAAGGATTTCTTATCTTGTTGTCTTAGGTATCGAGTATGTTCCACGTACCTACCTATAGTCTTCCAGATAAATTAAACTGCCACAAAACTAACAGAGAAGGACTTCCTTATCGTTCCGACAGCCTTACCAAACAGCCCCGATGGCCCCTTGAAGCGGCCACATGCAGCTCAGGCTACAGCTCCACCTCCCTCAGCAAGTGTACCACTTAGGAAGGACGACTCAGCACCCCAGAAAGTGTTGTAAGCAGCCCCATATATGTATCCCCAGGACGGGTTTGCATCATGGTCGCCGAGCGAAAGTTGGCGGCACCGATGGTCACCTTGCGGCGTCTCGGCAAGCTTCCGGGCAACATTATTTATAGTCTTGGAACAGTCTATCCGAGACAGGCAGTTCTAGACATTCTCTTGGCAGAATTACAGTTTTACATGGAGTTCCCTGTTCATAAAAAAGATAACTATATCTTCTGATACACCTTTTACCTTAGCTATTCATGATGAGACATAACTCCTTGTCGGACATTTCAGTATATTCAACCCACACACAGCCACAGCAGTAGTAGCACTGTACGCTGTAATAGAGGAAAAGGCATACTAGTATAATTTATCATATACTATTCCAGTAGCACATTCTACCCCGGCATCCACCCCCAAATCACCCTGTCTTCTTCAGGTTATCCATCTCAATCTAGGACGAATCACGGTTACACATTCAGAAGAACACGTTTCCTTTCAAAATAAGGCATCAGTCGTCCTCTGATTATGCTTGCCCGCACCACTGGCGGCAGTCCTGGTTAACTCTCTGGATGCATGTCTGAGTACAAGCAACACCTGTCATCCCAACACAGTACCAGGGACAAGTCCATTGCTGGCTCGTGACACAGTCGAAGAAGCCGTGATCGCAGTTGCCGCGCTTCTCGAGGGCGACTTCAGCCTTGGCTTGAATTTCAGGGGATAAGGTGATAGCAGGTGCGGGAGCAGGAGTGGCAACAGGCACGGCTGCAGCGGTGGCCGAAACGGCGAAGAGGGTGCTGAGCTAACAGTTGTCTCTATGTCAGTCAAAGGCTATTGTAGGATTTGGCAGAGTGCTCACAATAGTAGCAGCGCGCATTTTGGTAGTGGCTCGGGTGGTAGTGAAGGTGTTTGAGAGTTTGTGTTTGTGATGTTTAACAAGAGAGTAGTGAGTTGAAGAGGAAAGGAATTCAAGTAGAGGTGCGAAACACCAGCTTTATATACTTGAAGAGAGCTATGTATTTACTCCTCGGCTTCTAGACTCTCCTTCCTCGTGACTGTATAGTCAATCTAATACGTAAAACTACGAACCTTTTTCGTTTATCCCTCTATTCACATATCCATCATGCCACAAGGAGGGTCAGAAAGGCATATTGAGAGAGTTAGCATTACATGAATCACAAGGTTCCAATCCTCCATACCCTCAGTAAATAGTTGTAACTGGCTTCCTCTTCCTCAACAGAGCCTAGTTTTATAGTCAGACCCGTATTTCCATACTCATTCATGCTTAAATAAATGGATTAACATTAGTCAATTGATGCAATAGTCACACGAGTCTCCTGTTAAGGCAGGTCCGGTATTAAACTAGGCGGAGTCAAGAGGAGCTGCGGCTTAAGATAATCATCCGACGGCCCGTTCCGAGAGACTATCGATAAGCGTTAAGATAAGATTCCCTACTTTTTATCTTGGCAACTTAAACCTCTATGGTGGGAATTCGTTGGAGATCCATGGTAAGGATTTATTAATCTTAGATTGATAAGAATAAATGCAAGGGGGTTGTGAGTCTCGACTGGCTGATGAGCACAGGATTCGTCAGGCATAAGAAAAGGCGACCAAGAAATGCCGCTATAGCCGATAGATTCTGCCTTTCAGCGGCGGATAGTGAGTACATTAGGTTAAGCTTACTGAGAACATATAAACGTATGAGTGCAGTGTATCTAAATATAATGATCCACAAGTCATGCATCCACCATACGGGGTCATGTGAAAGAATCTCGGAGGTTTATTGTATCCGCTACGGAGCGCACGGCAGTATTGCTTCTTTGCAGATATGTAAATCTGTCGACATCGTATGTTTACAATAGATAGGAATACCAAAACCAGAGAGATTTTTAATAAATACACAAACCTTCAACCATGCTGTACCCCTCAGTCCAAATTGCCAGTACTAGATCCCTTCTTAATCTCCTCCCTCCAAGCACTTCTCTCAACCTCTGAAACACCAGGTCCCTTATACACACTTCCATACAAACCCGTAGCCCAACTCTTTCCATCAGCAGCAGCCTGACTCTCACCATTCTCTTTCAAATACTTCTTTGAAGTAAAATGTCTTCTGTACCACTTTCCATACGCAAGAAGATAGTATAACCTGAAACATAAAAAGGCAAACTTGTCGTTCTCTAGATCTTCAGGGTATGTTGCCCCTAGATCTACTGCTGCTGCTATTCCCGACATGACGGCTACTTCATGTGCATTGACCAACGTCCATGAAGCTGCGAAGCGGGTGTGCTGTTTGGCTTGGAGGAACATCATCCATGGAATGACGAAGAGGTAATGAGTGTAGCCGTGACACAATTGATGCCACCAATCCTTTCGAATGATCTTGTCTTTGGCAATCTCATTATCAGTCCAGAGTTTACTATCTCGATCATTGTTGAGATAGATCGTCTGAAAGACATGTTGATCGAAAGGAACCTTCTCAGGGAACTGGCTTTGATAGTTTGTCGTGTCAAAGCACATCTCAAGTTTACTCTTGTCCTCGGAGTACATCTTAATATAGTACATAGGTCGATACTCGGTCTTTGCAAAAGCAAGTCTATCCGATTGATCTGTCCCATTGACATTAGAAACAGCCAGATCATCGCGATAGAAGTTCTCGTAGTGCTTCTTCATGTATTCCGAATCGTTATGCGTGATAGTAATATCATCACTAAACTTTGCCGAGCCAAGAACCTTCTTCTCTTTCCAAGTAGCGGTCTTGCCGAGTACTTTCTTAGCTGTATCCGCAAGGCAGCAGAGTACAAGCTCGTCATAGTGTTCTTCGCCAACAGGAGCACCGGGGTCTCCGCCGTTGGGATTATGATGATCCGGCGCTGGCGTGCGTGGCTTAAGTCTAACAACAACGCCCTTTTTATTCCGTTGAACAATCTCGGTCAGTTCAGTGGAAAGTCGAACGGTGACTCCGCGAGAAATAAGGTCTTTTCTCCAAGTTTCGTAAAATTCAGAGAATTTGGGGAATACGATCATTGGTGGTTGATTGCTGACGACAGTGTTTTTATCGGCGGGATACCACATTCCGTAGGTTGGTGAAGTACAAAGTCTTTCGAACATAATTGCTGGTACTTCTGGTGTTGCATTTCCAGTTCCGAGGAACAAAGCTGTCATTGGGAGGGCGATGGTATTGGTGAATTCCTCTGAGAAGAAAAACAGTTTGAAGACGAGTTTTAACGGCATGAGAGCGAAGAAAATCTCGAACCAGCGCATGAATTTGAGAAGGGTAGTTAAACGACGGACTTCTTTCTGGTGACGAACTAGAAGTTGAGTTGGGAAAACGTTGTTCCAGAACGTTTCGTCTTTGCCGAATGAAACCTGCAGATTACAAGGATCTGCACGATATCCTTGTCTTGAGAACATAGTGACTGTATGGTGAAAGATGTAAGATCCACCTTGAACACCTTGATTACACCATGAAGCTCCATAGCGTTCTTTGTCAATGGGGATGGAGAATGCTTGACCACCGCAGTAGTCGACTGCATCTATGAGGGTGACGTCGAATTTATCTGGGTGTTGGGATAAGTGATATGCCGTAGACATGCTGTTGTAAGTAAGTCAGTATAAATTGGAGTGAAGTGTTTGTGAAACGTACCCAGCTGCACCAGCTCCTACAACAAGGACTTTCTTTCTGCCATCATTGGCTTTATTTTCTCCGTTCTGAGCCATGAGTCCAGCGCCGTCGTGCTCAATATCAGTAGTAAAGGTATCCTGCGACATGAATACTCTTCAACAAAGAAAGTCTGTCAAATCTGTAACAAATAGAAAATGTATCTTGTTCTTCTTCGCAGGACAAATTGATATTTATTGAATGATAGAATAAGTCATGACGGGCTTGACTTGTATTGCTGACGTCAATGACTCAAGTGGGCCATTTATTAGTAGCCTTGCTTTGTCTGGTTCTACCGATTTGAGCTTAGAGGGTGGTTAGTACCGATCTTGGGGGACGCTAATCTTGAGTTTTGGGTTTTTTTCGATTTGGTGTGGGAGATCGATCTGAGGGTTTGTAAACTTTGATGTGCATCCCATGCGTGTCGCGTGAAGACGCGTTGTACTGATTTGGTCACGCGATGCCTTCAGTATACATGTCTCCCATATATTTAAAAACGTGTATATTTAACGATTTCGTGTTCTTAAGCTATAACGTATCTGATTGCCATGAGACCACCAGTGATTGTCGCAATGACCGTTGATAAGATGGATAAGTGCGTCATCCAGTTCATGGCGTCTAATATCCTGGAATCTCATGAATGCTCTTAACATTAATTTCCTTCTTCCCATTAATCTCTCTTCGGAACGAGGCACTAGCGGGATACACTAAATCAGTCAGTATGGCCATTCCTCACTCTACATCCCTCATCAAACTCACATATACGTCTCAATCGATTGGGGCTTCCGAGTGGCTGAAGACTAACAAGTCCATGCCACGGATCAACCCTTAAATGATCAACCCAAAATCTATTCCTCTCCTCATCCCAACTTTCTTGCTTTGGAAAGACAAGCTTTGCAACGGTTTGCCAAGGGTATTTCGCAGAATCCCATTCGTTACCGCCGTATTCGACGGGTTGATCCTCGAGGTTTTCGAGGAGTTGGACTTGGAAGAGATATTCTGCTTCATTTTTCCGGTAGAAATCTTGGAGCCATTCGTGAAGAACGCCGTCGGGTTGGGAGGTGACTTCTTCTGAGGTAAGGGATTTCTGGGCAGTGCTGGAGGGGACGAGGTTGTATTTTATAACATAGTCGCCGTATCGGTATGCAGTTTGTGAGTAGAATGTGATTGACTCTAAATGTTGATTGGGAACTTGATTTCGAGCTTGTTGGAGTTCTTTATCAGATCTTTGCTCAATCTTTTCACCTTGCTCTTTCGTATTGTACCCATACTTGAGTCGAAGATCCAAGATTTCCTTGGTAGTTTTCGCATCAGCTAAATCAAGTGCAGGTGTACTGTTGAACTCGATATCCTGAGTTGGAAAGTCTTTGCCAGCTTCAAACATTTCACCATGAACGTTGAAGATCTTCATCGCTAGACCACGAGGTTGCGGAATACGATCCTTGGAAATGTCAGTCGAGATTGAGAAAGGCGGGTTGGAACTTACATCTAGCTTGGGATCACTAGGCTCGGAGCTATATCGACAAATGACAGGGTACTCTCCAGCTTGAGAGAAGAGTTCTGTTTGCTTCAAGTGAGATGGAAGGTCATCAGAAACGTAGAGTGTTCCTTTGACGATTCCCTGGGTACGTGCATGAGTGCCTGTAAAGCAATGCCCGTTCTGTTCGTAAAAGCGTCGCTGGGTCTCGTTGATCTTTTCAACTACAGCTCGAATGTCTTCTGTTTCATTTGGTGGAACTTCCTCGACGCCTTTCGCGTCCCAGCGGATATAGTTTCGGTTAGACAGGTCGGACATGATTGTTATTGCGGTGAGGTATTACGAAATGATCGATGAAATTGAGAACCTGCAGAACTCGGACGAGGTTTTGTTCCAAGTCATGATGACAGAAAGTCATGAACATCAATGACGTACATTGTTGTGTGGAGCTAGTGAGGTTATAGATCGTGCATCTTCTGTTTATCGGAGCTCGACAAATATTTCCGGCTCATATTGCTTCTCAGTTCGCGAGAATGAAGAGTTTTTCATACTTGGGCTTTGCAATAAAACGATCATTATTTGATAATATTCCTACGACGGCGCAAATATTTACAGACCAATCTCAGTATTACAACAGCCTACCCTTGACTTCCAAATCCATTCTGATCGTCATATTTACGTCCCTAAACCGGAAACAACCGATGTCAAAGCAGATTGGCTTTTATCATCCGCTATCCCCGCCATAGCCTAAAACCAACAGATGCATCGGTCTTGGCCACATAAAGATAACGGCTGCAATTGAGGAGATGCTCCGGACCAATCAAGGACTTTCCGACCTTGTCTCACCCAACTTAAAATGACATCAACGATACTTGATAGTGGTGCACTGAATGATGACGAGATTAATTTTTGAGGTGTTTTGGTGTAACGTAAGATTCATTGATAGATAACCATGGGGGCTGTTTGCATTCCAGACTTTCATCTCAGAAGCGGGCTTTTTGAGCTCCCTACACAACCGTTGAACGAAGCCAAACTCTGCATCGCTCGACGATCATTCAACTTTTTAGCCATCACAAAGAGTGCCATTAATCACAATGGCCTCCGAAGAAACATCCAAACTCGCCAACGACCCCCTCCCCTCCCATCTCGAAACCGCCCGCGCCTCACAAACCCACCATCTCGAAGGTCTAACCCTCTACGAAAAGAAATGCGTTCTTATAAACCGGGAGATCGACGCCCAAGGAATGGGCAAATATCAATGGTACATCTGGAGTCTCTGCGGTTTTGGTTACCTTCTTGATCTTCTCTGGGCTCAAGCTTTTGGTCTTGTTCTTGGACCTTTACAGCAAGAGCTTGGGTTTGGGGATGGCGAGAGTGGAAATATTTCTACGAGCTTTAATGCGGGACTTACAGCTGGGGCTTTTGTTTGGGGCTTTTTGGCGGATATTATCGGTATGTTGACTGAAATCGGTCATGGTTGATGACGCTGATGATTGTAGGTCGAAAATGGGCGTTTAACTTGACGTGTCTGTTTTCATCCGTCTTTGGACTTTGCCTTGGGGCTTCCAATAATTACAACACGTTTCTTATCCTAACTGCCTTTGTTGGGTTTGGTGTTGGTGGAAATATTCCCATCGATACAACAATCACCCTTGAGTTCATTCCTCAGGTCAGTACCCAAATATTCACCAATCAACACCAACTAACTAACTCTTGGCAGAATAAACGATTCCTCTTGGCCTGTCTCTCCGTATTCCAACCCATTGGAGTCGTCATCTGCAGCGCTATTGCCTTTGGCTTTATCCCTGTCTATTCATGCTCCCCCAACTTCTCAGAACCAGATGCCCTAAAATCATGCAACAACACCAACTCATCAAATTGTTGTTCCCGCAGTGCTAATATGGGCTGGCGATATCTCCTCTTCACAATCGGTGCAATAACCCTTCTGATCTTCATCCTTCGCTTCTTCGTCTTTAACTTCCGCGAAACGCCAAAATATCTCGTTTATCGTGGTAAAGATGCTGAAGCCATCGAGACTCTTCAGCACATGGCCGAGATAAACAAGAAGCAATGTGGACTTACTCTTGAGATATTTGAGTCTCTCCAAACTGAGGAGAGTTCGTTGGGAAGTGAGAATAGTGGAACCCCTGCTCTGGGAGGTGGTGCGAAACAATTGAATATGGCGTGGTCAAAGAAAGCTAAGCTTGAGCTTTCGAGGTATAAGATGTTGTTTGATGGAGCCAAGATGACGAGACTCACGATTTTGGTGTGGTTGACGTATATTATGGATTATTGGGGATTCACTGTTGCTGGTAAGTCAAGATATCATATAAACTGTCATGAAGCTAATTTGCTGCAGGCTTCTACTTACCTAGCATCCTCGCTCTCAAGAACGGCGCTGCGTCTGTCAGTCTCAAGTCAACATACGCCGCCTACATCTATACCTATGCACCCGGTATCGTTGGAGTTCTTCTCGGCGCAACACTCTACCGCGTTCCAGCCATTGGACGAAAATGGACAATGGTAGTCTCATCTGCATTGATGGGTATCTCAATCATCCTCTTCTCAACAGTCGACACTCGTGCCAAGAACGAAGGGCTTTTCACCATGGAATACTTTTTCCAGTCCATGTTCAATGCTGTTCTCTACGGCTGGACTCCTGAAGCTTTTCCGGCTCCGGTTCGAGGTACGGCTTGTGGAGTTGCTGGTTTTTGGGGGAGATTGTTTGGTATCGTTAGTCCTTTGATTGCGCAGCACCTATATGGAAGTAACGGTAAGGATGGGCAAGGGGATATTAACAGTGTGTTGTATTTAGCTGGCGGTGTTATGCTGGGTTGTGTTATTACAACAGCTTTGCTGCCAAATGATATGATGGAGAGTAAGGATGAACGATCATGAGAAATTTTGGACTCCATGAGTCAGCTCTTTGGAACTTTAGCGGATAGAGAACATTCACATACAATGTTGGACTTATTGGTCATAGGTTCGAACGCCGAAACCATGTCAGTCTAATATTCAGTATACTATAGAATTTATCTTATTCCCTCCCCTAGTCTTCGCTCTGATAAAACTTAGGAAGCTTAAACAGCTTCTTAGCATTATCCTTTCCAATCTTTCTCTTATCGACATCATTAATAGCCAATCCATCATACCACGTACAAGCATCAGAGAATGACTCGAAGGGATAATCGATGGAGAACAGAATTCGATCAGATCCAACTTCTCCAAGACAGAACTGAAGTGTTGATGTTGAGAAGTGACCACTGGTGGTGATCCAGATGTTCTGAGCAAAGTACTCCCGGATAGTCTTCTTGCAAGTAAGTCCAAGAGGCTTCTTGACGTCTTCGAACCAATGGTTGATACGCCACATATCAAAGGGAATATGCTCTCCCAAATGACCCAGGACAATCTGGAGCTTAGGATGGCGGTCGAAGACACCGTTGGTAACCATACCCAGAGCGTGAAGGCTGACACCGTGGGCAAAGCTCAGAGGAGGTCCGATGAGCCAGCTTCGCTTGGCCCAGAGCTTCTCGTGAATAGAGCCAGTAGGGTTTCTGGGGTGTAGGTAGAAGGGAACATCCAAGTCTGTAACTGTTTTCCAGAAGACATCCCACTCCTCACCGTCGTAAAAGATCATATCGTCTCCATCTGCACCAGCTCTTTGGGTGTCGTTAACCAAAGCACCCTTGAAGCCGTACTTGGTAACACATCTTCTTAGCTCCTCAGCAGCCTCCTTGGGGTCATGCATAGACAGGGTTCTACTTCTCGTTAGCAACTATTTCCAATATATGTTGATGCAGTATGAACTTACGCAAAAGCACCCAACCGATCAGGATGAGCCTTGATAGCATCAGCGATATAATCGTTGACCTCAACAGCTAAAGCCTGAGCCTCCTTGGCATCAAAGACATCTTGAACACCAGGAGCAGTATATGAGAGAATTGTGTATCCAACACCGTGCTCGTTCATATACTTGATGCGCTGCTCTGTGACGTCGTTGATCTCTGCGGCGTGCTTATCAGGGTCGACAGCGAAGAGACCAGCCCACCATCGAGTACGCTCCTTGAATCGAGGGAGAGCGAAAGCTTCTTCGAGAGCAACTTTGCCGTACATTTTGAAGATATTGTATAAGTTTGAATGTAAAAGATGTGAGATTGATTGATGATGAGTATGATTTAGTTCTGGAGATTGAAGCTTGATATATATTCTTTCTTTAATTATTAATGCCTACAAGTATTACGACTTTAAACTCCTCAATGATTACCCCATTCCGGATAATGCACCCGTCGCATAGAGTTCAGTTCCGTTGATTCCGTTTGGATGAGCGGATAATGCACCTTTTATACTTCCCCTAACTAAAAACAGTCAACGGCACTTTCACCCGCGGCCCGATAATGCTTCCTACCCCGCAGATCTTCACTACGCCACTTTGATTTCGGGAGTCCAACTCCACTATCGGATGTCGGAAGCAGGGTCTTCGGAGCTGTAGGAAACTCAATCTGAGTCTTTTTGAGAGAACTACTACGCACAAACTTCAGAAAACACCTTTTTGAAGCATCACGAGATTGAAAAAAAAAAGTATCGCAAAAATGGAACAGTCGTATTCTGTGCAGAGTCCTTCGGATCAGTCGGTTCAACCGCACGTTATCCAATTCCTTGAATCTTTTTACAGTATCTCCGATACACCCGGAGAAACCGACAAGTATGTAGACATGTTCGCTAAGGATGCTACATTCGTCCTCGCATCCAAGAAAGCATCAGGTCACGCAGGTCAGTTCTCCAATACCATGACTTTAACAAACATGTGTTGACTTGTCCTGCTTGTGAAGAAATTACACCGCTGCGACAAGGAATGTGGGATGCAGTCGCATCGCGTAAACATACACTTCACAAGGTCTTCCCTTTTGGTGCGGGCGCAGATGAAGTCATGCTTTACGGATCGGTGGCTTTGGTGTTGAAGAATGGAGGCGAGGCCGAGATTGATTGGGCTGGAAGGATGGTGTTGGAGAAGACGGAGGGTGATGGAAAGTATCGGCTTAAGTTTTATCAGGTTTACTTGGTGAGTTGAAAGCTGTGGATTCGAGATTGTGATGCTAACGTTCATAGGATACTGGTGCTGCGGCCGCTTATAAGAAATAGACTAGATACAATACAATACATTCAAGATATACTCATTTATGTGTTTCAACGTGACAATCAAAGTGCTGATTAGACAGAGAGTCTGTCAAGTTTGGAATGAAATTTGTCTGCTGTTGTTCGTGACCACGGACAACAAAGCCGATACCAAGGAAGGAAAAAGGATACGGAGAGCAATGTTCAGGTACCAGAGGTGTAAAAAAGTTGATTTCTCATTATATAACAACCTCCAACGTACTTGCAAGAAGTTGAAAGACAATAAATATCGATGTTGCTGAGTACTGCTGAGAACTTTCGGATCGAGAAGAACTGGCTCTTCCTCCTGCCTACCCAATAAGAAGAAAGTTATTAAAATTCAAACTGTCTGAGTCTTGAAAGACACATGCTGCAATCTATAATAAAGATGCTGTGCAAAGCTTAAGGTCATATCGGCTATCGGTACTATGAGAGAACTACTGGATGAAGAGAGGTAGTTAAGGAACCTGACAGGCTTCTATTATCAAGCTTATTTCAAGACCCGATAGCCTTACCTGATCCCTCTTAGTCTCCAACTATTGAAACCGATGGGGCCTGTAGTTCTGGGGTTCCGACGGACGCCTAGTCAGGGTCTCTAGTAGGAATCAGACAGTCAAGCAGGGATCTTAGAGCGACTCAATAGTACCAGAGGCTCGGGAACACAGCCATCACAGGTGGACCATAGACCAAATGTAGAGTAAAACAATTTAACATTTTGAAACTAATGCAAAGCTAAGATATTCCCCGAAACTCCCCTGTCAGGCTGTCACTTCCTAAGCACCAACAATAACACCATTTGGTAGTTCCAAACCAAGAGGCAGACCGTTAAGGAAACCTCCACTATACTTTTCTCCTTGCACTTGAGCCAACTTCTCCTCAATATCTCTGTACATATCATATGTGTTCATCTCCTCAATGGTGAGAACCTCCTTCTCGTTCTCAACTTTGTAGGTAGAAACATCCTTGTTGACAGAGAAGCCTGATCCTGTTAGTACATGCTGAAGTCAAGGAGGATTGTATAACTTACCAATTCGCTCGTTAATGTTGTAAGCTGCCTTTGCAGCACTTGCCTGGACACGGGTGGCTCGTGGCAATCGAACCTTGTCGTAAACAGTAAGAGCTTGCTTAATATCTCCATTGAAATATCTCTTGCTGAACAGAATTCCGATAGCAGCGGCATCTTCGATGGCCATGCATGCGCCCTGAGATTGATGAGGCATCATAGGATGACCGGCATCTCCAAGAAGACAGACATTTCCCTTAGCGAGATAAGGATAAGGCTGATGAACCCACAATCTCCAAGGCTGAATCTCCTCTCCGATGGCGAGATGTCCAAAGACTTGACGGTCTAGTTCGGGGTATGGCTTAAGAAGGTCCTCGGTGGGAAGACTATCGGCTCCCCAGGCTTGAGTGGTGTAATCGCCTTGCTCGCGGGGGAAGAAGCAGTAGTATGAGAGAAGCTTTCCACCGTTGCAGGGAGACAAGACAATCTTATCCCACTTTCCTTCTTGACCACCCCAGTACTCAAGAGCACTGTTAAGAGAGTAATCAACAAGACCAGCCTTGACTGCCTCTTCGGTAGTGACGTTGCAGTGAAGACAGCTTTGGTCGGAAGGCTTCTTCTCAGGGTGGATACCCAAGATTCCACGGACAGCAGATCCAATACCATCAGCGCCAATGATAAGATCATGCTTGGCTGTAACACCATTCTCAAAAGTAATGGTACCAGTAGGAAGATCGATATTCGAGCACTTGTACTTGACAAGTAACTTTGCAGGAATACCCTCTCCCTCGCCCATAGCAGTATCTTTCAGCATGGCATGCATATACTGACGATGGAACATATTGTACACGAAACCCCATCTCTTTTCGTAATCGTCAAGATCATAAACACTAACAGGCTCGCCGGTCTTCCAGTCGCGGTTGATGAGCTTCTTGAGAACAACAGGATCACCCTTTGCGACATCGACGTTCCACTCATGCAACCAGCGTGTTCCGTTGGCTGCGCATGAAACTGATGCTCCGACTTCTCCTGCAAAGTCGGAGCGTTCGTAGATTGTGACCTCGTGGCCGGAGCGGCGGAGGGCGATTGCTACGGACATGCCGCCGATACCTCCGCCGATGACACCGACGCTGAGACGCTTCCAGTTGGGCATGGTTGTTGTGTTATCCTTGATCATTTTGAAGGTGTTGAAGTAAAAAGACTAGAAGAATTGATGAGATGTCGAGATGATGGATTGAAGATGGGAATGAAGACGTTATTGTATTGAATTGAAGATGAGATGAATTGAATTGAAGCGTCAGAGGCTGAGCAACCATCACTATTTAGCTTCCTCACGATCAAGCCTTATCACATTAGATCAACATTCTACAAAGTGTTCATATCCGCTCTGCAACCACTATACAATTCTTGAACCGCTTTGCGGGTGTTCACGAGACCTTTTCGGAAGTTCCGTGTTGGAGATAGGATAGATTAGAGATAGCGGGTACGGAAGTGCCGTAACCGCTAGTGGCGGATAATGCACTGCCCCGTTGATAGGCGCATCTGCATGGCTGGGGCTGGGGCAAGTTGG